>OZ005659.1:64087276-64316521 GCA_963930645.1 Salticus scenicus | reverse complement strand
TTAATTAAGTCTGTAATGTTCTCCATAGGGTAATCAAAAGATTTGTTTACCGAATTGAGCAAACGAAAATCTATACATAATCGTACACTTCCATCCTTCTTAGCTACGCTCACTACTGGATAAGCTATTTCGGCTTCACTCGGCTCAATAAGACCTAAGCTTTCTAATTCTTCTATTTGTCTGTCAACTTCAGGTTTAAGTGATTCGGGTATTCTATACACATAAGGCTTTTTTCTTTCAGTACCTGGCATTAGACGAATTTTATGTTCCCCAACATTAGCAACTTGAACTTTACCCGAAAATAATGGTACATGCTTATGCAAAAGTTCGAGCAATTCTGTTTGTTTCTCCTTTCTTAAATGACTAATGTCCACATCAAAGTCAGTTTTATTTTCCTTAATAGGGGTAGGGTGGATTTCTCCGAATTCACAGTCATCTTCAAAAATTACACCTACCGTTTGTGCTCTAACATAGAATTTTCTTATCTTATTTACATGTACGTGTCGTATATTACCGTCAGGTAACTTAACTTTATACGAGTGAGGTTTAATTCTTTCTAAAATCTCACCAGGACCTGTCCATCTCGCATACAATTTATTAGTAGAATCCGGAATTAGTAAGTATACTAATTCTCCAATCTTGAATTCTTTCATTTCTTTGCGACGATTAAAATAATGAGCATAAGCTTCTTGCTTTTCCGCAGCAGTTAAAGATGCTAAATCGGCAGCTTTCTCTAAGTTAATTTTTAATTCTTGTAAGTAATCTACAGCTGTATTACTTAAATTGAGAGGTAAAGGGATTTCTCCTGACCACGTTGATTTTAAAACTGCTAATGGACCTCTAGCTTCGCGCCCATACATAAGCTTAAATGGAGAAACTCCTGTTGTACAGTTAGGAACTTCGCGATACGCGAAAAGTAAATACGGAATGTGTCTATCCCAATTTACAGGGTCAGTTCGTATTACATGATGAAGCATTTGTTTAAATACACGGTTAAATTTTTCAACAAGCCCATTCGAGGCAGGGTAAGCTGGAGTTGAGAAACGAGGACTTACTCCTAATCTTTTCTCAAACTCTTGTGTTAATTGAGACGTAAAATTAGTGCCTTGATCACTACATATCATTTCTGGGATTCCTGTACGCATAAATATTTCTAAAAGTGCATCACACGTGACCTTAGCCGATAGGCTTCTTAAAGGTATGACTTCGGGCCATCTCGAATGTTGGTCAATTAGACAAAGACAATATTTATGTTTTCTACCTGAGGGTGGCGCAATCTCTCCAATTCAATCGACACTCACTGTATGAAAAGGATAAGGAGGACGTACCACAGGCGTTATAGGTATTTTATCGGACGTTTTTTCCGGACTCCTCAACTGACATTTTTCGCAAGTTTTACAGAAATTTTGTACATCTCTTGTTAGGTTAGGCCAATAAAATGATAGTTTTATTCTCTCTTTTGTTTTCCGCATCCCTAAATGATTACCGAAGATTGAGCCATGAGCTAATTTTAAAACACTTTCTCGATAACTCAAAGGTAAGACCAATTGATCTACTGTTTCTCCACATATTTTATCTTTATGGAATAATAAATCGTCCTTAAGAAAATAATTATTTTTCTGTAATTCCGCTTCTTTAAAAGCAGTTTGTAACGATAAGCATTCTCGCTGCTTTTCCCTAAACGTACTAGCATAAGATAAATTACTAACATTGTTTTGTGAGCTCTCCTGTCGCCTATTTTCAATTTGATTATCCTTTGGCAAGTTAATCACTTTTTCTTTATTCGAAATCAAATAAACATTTGCCTCTGAATTGCTATTATTTATTGAAGCAACAATGTTTTTTTTATTTATCAATTGCGATGGGTAATTATGTGAACTAGTTTCTTTTTTATTAATCAAACCTTGCATTTCGTTTGACCTCGAAAAAACATCACTCTTAAATAATGTATTATCCTCTCCCGAAATTATTTTTTGATTACTACATTCATTTTCGATATGTAACAGCGATGACTCATTTAAATTACTTTCATTTCCTGTCTTATTCGGCGGCGCCAACAGCGTATTAGAGTTTTCTTGGATAAACAAATCATTTAATATTTCTTTTTGATTTACTAATGTATCATAGAAGTGTGGAGTGATTAAACATGGAACATATAATTTGTCAGTTATTGCAAATAATGAATCCGCGTGCGTAAATATACAACTGTTAGGATTTTTATAATAGACTGGAATTACAGCTAATCTCGCCTCAACTATTTCTCGAAATGCAGATTCTAACAGAATTTCGCCTTTGCTTTCAATGTGAAAATCAGGAATTAGGGCGCTATTTAGAATACAAATCTCAGTACCTGAGTCAATAATTGAAGGAATTTGTTTACCTGCGATATAAATATTAACCTTTTGTAAGGGGTATAAATTAAGTTTTCCGATTTTCCACATTTCTGTAAATGTTTCAACATTACGTGGGTCACTACAAATTTTTTCTCTGTCGCTTGTGCGTTACTTTTAGATTTTTTTATTTCCTCACTTTGTTTGTTAATTTTATCGAATCTGTTTCTACGATTCGGACAATCTTTAGCTACATGAGAAATATCAGAGCAAATATAACACTCCCGCTTAAAAGAATATTTACTCTCATTATTAGAAGAATATTTTCTCAATGGAGGTGGGACGTATTTTTTATGGTTTTCTGTGACTGTTTCACGATAGACGCGTTTTTCATATTTTGTTTCATCAAATGATCTACCTTTAGCAGTGAAATATATATCGCACGTCTTAGCTAATTGTTCTGGGCGTAACCAATCTTCACCCTGTGTGACTGCAGCATGCATTGCCAGATCATTATCTAGATTTTCAAATATTTTATCAGATATAATCAAATCTACTAACGACTCAAAATCATTTACATTTCGAATTTTACAATAATGGAGCCAACTGGACCTTAAACGAGAAGCAAACTGCTGGTGTGTCTCCCCAGATATTCTTGTAGCCTTCTTAAAATTTTCTAAACGAATGAAAGGGGATGGTTCATATTCTTTTAGAATTAATGACTTAATTTTCTCATAGTTCTTTAATTCCTCTTCGCTTACATAAATCAGAATATTCGCGGCTTTATCGCCAATTACTTTCAGTAAAATCTCCGATTTATATTCTTTAGGTACATTTTTATGCTTAAAAGCTCTTTCAATGGAATCGAAAAAAAGATTCCATGGTTCATTCTTTTTAGGTACTGGTATTACCAAAGTTAATATAGCTTTCAAAATCTTATCTAATGATAATATATTTTCTGAATTACTAGAATTATGCAACACATCATCGTTACTTTCAGTTTGCTTTAACAAACTCAAACGATTTATTTCTTCCGATTCCTTTCTTTGCTCAACTGTGGTTGCTAAAAATTCACTCACAAATTCTTTATCTTTAATGTATTCTTTAGATTTTTAACAATAAATCTTTTAATTCCACTACCTTTAAATCAGAGTCAGCTTGTTCCCCTAGCTCTTGCAAAACGGCAAGTAGATCGGCCTTCGTAACACTTTTAAACATTGCTATTTAAAATGTTAATTCCTATCCTATCATCATAAAATAACATGAATTTCTCACCTTTATGTATTACGTCCATGGAATTTATATTATCCTTTCTGAGAACACTATACTCTGGTTCGACGTTTGCAGAGCGTGCTGTGATATAACAAAGTGTTGACACTTGAGAACAGAAAATTTCTCTTGTATTAAATTTTACTCTTTAATTAATTAATATTAAATCAAACATGAAGATGAATATATACAGTGATAAATTTATATACATATGAGTACCCATGTACTCATGTAATAATAAGAATAAACCAACGGAATAAATCCGTTACTCGGGCGCGCCAATTGCCCCGTTTCAGGCCGAAGGCCAAAGTCTTTCTCACTGCGAAAGCAAATACCTTCTCCCGCTTACGGCGGCTTCCAAGGTTGGTTGGTTGCATAAAATAAACTTAGGAGTGGTTGGTTGCATGACAATTAATTTTAATGAAAAGGATGAAAAAATATACATTACTTTCTTTAGCATTTCAAATAAATGAATTACTTAATATTATTTATTTATTTTAATTTAATTAATTATTTTGCTTTATATTTAATAGTATTATTGTTATTAATATTATTATTATTATTATCACAAATACATGCATCTGTTATATTAACATTTCCAACATTTATGACAGAAGTAAAACTTAAAAAATAATAAAAATAAACTTATTTATTTATTTATTTATTTTTTAATATTAAATTTAAAAATTCGAACTCGAAGCAAACTCTCCCTAAATCGGACCGACGATGGCATATTTTTTTCGGGCCACTACCAGATATCAGATATAGGCCCAGTATCGTATGCCCATAGAAATTATTTGCCGATTTTTAGCCGTAAGCGGTCCGGTAACAGCAACCGACATTGTTTCCTACTGTCGGTTGTCGGCATTCTACTGATTAGTCGTGCGCCTTTGCCGACAGTAAACCGACAGTGCGGCCGGAATCGATGCCGAAAGGCTTGTGTTTGTTGGGTAGCTACAATTCCAGCAGTATTTAACACATTTGATAAGTTAAATTGAGATCTAATAGTTAAAATATCTGATTTTTTTACACGTACTTTTGTTATATTTAGCCTTAGAAAACCAATTCAAAGATAGAATTTTTAAAGTTATGAAAAATTGCTTAAGTTCCCGTTTCAGACAAAGATTATTGCACTATATAGAATTCTGCAGTAAAATTAAGCTTTGTACGTATTTGATAAGAACTTCGAAATTGTTTTTTTTTATAAACCATTTTTTTTTTCTATAAATAAAAAGGTGCAAAATAGAAGAGGAGGGGGGGGGGGCTAAAAATACTCTTGAATAAATTAAAATGTTGGCATCTATGGACATACAGAAATTTTGTACGTCATGAAAGTGGAACCAGGGTGTTTACCAAATGCCTCAATGATTCATTAAATACTTTTTTTTGTTTTTCTATTTTTTCTTATAATTTTCGGATGCATCTAATATACTGATTCTTTACAGAAGAATAACATTAACTCCTGGTTCAGCATGAAAATTTGAAAAGCGTATAAATCAGGGGGGGGGGGACTTTTCAGTAAAATTTAACGTGCTGCGTCTGCAACAATCTAGCAGGATTGTTATTTTAAGACTTTTTAGCTGAAAATAACCAATCAAAAATTATATGAAATTTTCAATGCTAGCCTGCAGAAGAGGCGTACGAAATTTTGTTTAAAATCTGCACCCTGACTTAAATGCTTTTGATAATTTTTTTGTTGAACCAGGGGTGGAAGTTAATGATGAATACGACTGTAAGATGTAAAGCGAAAGTAAAATTTCATAACTCTGTAACAAGTTGTGATTTCAATCCGCCTGCAATAGATTCTGCAAAGCGTTATGCTTCTTATCATACAAACAGTTCGATTTCAGGGAAGAGTAGGGAAAGCGAAATAAATTAAATATCCGTTAAATGACAATTGGATAGAGCCATCGTAAAGCAAAAGACAAAGGAAAAAGGTATGCATTTCTTGATCTTTTTTGTTGTTTGTTGGGTTTAACATTACTCATAAAGCATTGTATGCAATGTTTATGAAATGTAGAATGCGATTTATATGAGACTTTTTAAAATATAAATATATATATATATAGTGATTTTTAAGGTATGGCGGCTACTGGTTTCTATTTTGCACATTATACCAGCCTTCGTCATCCGTAGCGAACACTGGTGTTTTAACATTTTTACTAATATCTGAGTATCTTTTTGTTTATAAATACTATATTTCCGTTTAGAATTCGGATGTTATATTTTTTACTTCAATTGGACTACCGGCACCAGTACTCTCCAGGGTTATTCGTAAATGTAAACAAACGTATTTTGACCCCAAGAACGTAACCTGTTCAGCACTTGTAACTTTTCTTTAGCCAGCTTAATTACAGTCAATCAGGATTAAGCTCAAAACTTTGAATAAAAAACATTAAATGAAAGAACTCACAACAATTTTTTCGGGTCGAAAAAAAACATGGTCTTTCGTCAGGTCAACAAAATAGGCAAGAGTGTCGCAAATTAAGCAGCACTCGTTCTTACTTGTTCGCCTGACGAAGGCTTGTATTTTCTTTCGACACGAAACAATTGTTGCACGTTCTTGCAATTCATGGTATTTATTGAAAGTTTTGTACTAATTACTTTTAAAAGTAATACTGTACCACAAGAAACATTGAAAATTCAAAGCACTAGGGACTCAACTCTGGAGGCAGCAATTTCAAAACATTTGATTCAGTATGTCTTCAAAACATCAAAATCAGTTTTGCCGGTTCCGGAGTTAATCGCTTCCCCTTTAATACCCTCTAGATTTGTATCCGATCCTCAGTTTAGCGTATTGACAAAGTCGTTTCAAAAACACCTTATTTTTCTCTGGACCTACACCTTTCAAAAAAAAGAAAAAAGAAAAAATTAGAAATGTTACTGAATTTGATCACATAAATCCCAGGAGAGAGTATCACAAAAGTAAGGCAACGAAAAAAAAAAAAAGAAGAAGAAGAAAATTAAAGAAGAAAAAAGCAAATTATTAATTATTTTTTCTATTTAAAAAAGTGGTATTCAATTAAGGGACCGCTAAATGTTCTGTGTTTTAAAGGCCTAAGGGTAAATTTGGGTATTACGTATGTGCCAAAGACAGTTTGTTTTATAAAAGTTTATGAAAACACATTTAAAATCGGTTTATTTAACAAATTTGTACGTTTTGTTGAAATAGCGATTACTGGTGCAAGCAATGGAGAACTACTGGTGAAATCTGTTTTCAGAATGGCGAACACTGGTGCATTTCTATAGGATCAATTTTCATTTTTATTTATTTATTTTTTTTAAATAAAATTGTCTTAATGTACTGAAAAAGGGAAAGTGTCTGTCGACAACTAGAAAGATCAATGTATAAAATAGATGGCATAATAACAATGACACATGAATACCACACGAAAAAAAAAAAAAAAAAAAAAATATGGCTTTTAGAGTGACGAGCACTAGTGTCGTTACCTTATATGTATAATAATTAAAATACAAAATATACTTTAAAATGATTTTAAGCAAATAAATCTTTCAAAACCATTTTTGGTTTATAATTCCCATTCTTAAATAGTAACCTTTGCTAAAACTAAAATCTTGTGTTAAATGATACTCCTTAGTGATACATTTAAGTGATAATAGACATATACAGACTTAATTATAGGGAGTTGTCAAATTAATGAAGAGAAACAAACATTACCTTATTGTAAACGGCTAAATTTTAAAAGAGATATCTACAAACATAACTTTATTAGAGACAGCAATCCGGTCTCCATTTCTGCCTTAGTTACGGCAATAAATTTTCTACTTAATTAAAATGTCAACTTAGCGACAAACTAAATGACAAATGCTAAGCAGCTTTGAAAATTAATGGACATTATCGCAATAAAGGTAATAACGATTCTTGCCATTTGTTAATAAAATATAATGTAAATGAAATGTTATTGATTTTTATCTTTTAAATCTTTCAACCATTTTTATTAGGTTCCCTGTGAAAATAAATAAATAAATAAATAAAATATAACACTTTTGATATATCACTTGAAACAGTTATGGTATTTAAAAAAATTAAACTTTTATTATTATTATTATTATTATTATTATTTTAGTGTAACTTTAGTGTTATAAAATTATTTTATAAACCAACTACACATAACTATGTACTAGGCATGAAGGATACTCTTTTTACAGCTTCTTTAAATATCATGTAGTAACACAATAATGTACGTTTTGTACACAATTTCCATTGTATCTTCTTAAGATAAATATTACACGAAAACCATTTTTTTTTATTATACTGTTTTTATTCAGAAGATAAAAATATTTTTTATCACAATTTATATTATGAATACAATATAACCTTCCTTATCCGATGTAATTTGTACAGAGGGTACCTCGGATAGTAGAGAACATAGATAACGCGGAGTATGTTGTAAATTGAGGTGGAATTATGCGGCAAAATTTAAAGTGGATGAAAACGTAGTCAATGAAATAAAATAATACATTTATTGTTTTTTAAATGTAGTCAGGTAAAAATGAAATGCAATACTTAAATATATATGAATTATAAAAATATTGTATTGATTAATTTGTCAAAGTTATTACGCCATTTGTCAAAAGATATCTTTCCTCCGGGGTGTGGTCTTTTTGGAACTATATCGGACAACCCGGAACTCGGTTAATCGGACCTCGGATAACCGTGACTCTACTGTATATTTTAAAACAACAAATTAGAGTGTAGTTTAAATATATTTTTAATTAATTTATTTTTTCTAATAAGTTTATTGTTTGTTACTTATACTACGCTATTGGTTGAAATAAATTAAAAGAAATTATATTTGAAAACATTATGCTTGGATATTAATTTTTATTTACCACATTCTTTCTTGAAAAAAAAAATATACCAGAGAGAAAAATGAAAAAATATCAAATATTTATATCATTATATAATCTTAGCACTCTAATATTCAACATACAAAAGAAATATTTAGTTATTTATTTATTCATTTATTTACACTACGCTAAAAAACGACACGTTCAAAGCGCAATATTAAAAGATAGCATTACACTTTCATAACTATTTTGATTAACCTTATTTTGAATATCATCTTTAGGTACCCTTATAAAAGAAAGGAATCTCATAAGATAACATGCAAAGGAAAAAAGGGTGTGTCCGACTGATGTGCAGCCATAAGAATAACCAATTTGGGTGAATGAATAAATTTAAACACTTCTTCCAATAATATTTAAACTTTTATGAACAATTTAAAAGAAATATCTTACATCAGTCTTTATAATCTGATGTGTATATGTATCGGAAACCAAAATATATACATATACATATATTAAAACTTTTGTTTTTACTTTCTTATATAGTGTATGGTAGAGAAAATATTGTTTTTCGGTAACATTTTCGAAAGTGACTTTTTGTTATAGTTACACGTTTTGAGGTCCTCTGAATCCGAAAATCATGTTTTTAGCGGTTGCTCTGTGTGTGTGTGTGTGTTTGTTGTCAGTATATCTCAAGAACAGACAGAAGTAGAAAGTTCAAACTTGGTATTCTAAATGTGTATCATATAGGGTTGTTGAGATAAAGCAAATGGATCGTGTACAGGGACACTCAAGAGTATTCAAATACATTACGTCTATGGGGGAAATTGCAGGTAAGTAGAGTTTAACACCTATAGACTGCACTAAACCAAATTAAATGAATACATATATATTATATGCATAAAAATATGCGTCATGTAGAATATGGTAACGAAATCATTCACTGTTTATTCACAGGGTTACACAAAATAACTATATTATAGTGTGGCAATACTTAAAAATTTATGGAGGTGTATTTCAGGTTCTGCCGTGTGTTATTTATATAGGATTATTTTTATTTGCACCATGTGGTGTGTACATAACCTCCAGAATATATATATAGGGCGGCCAATATTTAAGCCATAAAATTATTTTTTGCTGTTAGTAGAAGTGTTTTACTATAATATTTTACTATGTCCAGGAAAGCTGCTCAGAAAAAATGAAATTAATTCTTCATAGCCATATGGTAAATAATGTATTTTTTAAGCTAAATATTCAACGCTTGCTTTTTTTTCTTCTTAATTTACATATTTTGATGTTTCCTGAAAACCGAAGTCTAGTTTTTAATGCTTTATCTTCGTCTGTGTGTCTCTTAGAGTAAATTAGAAATAAATAATTTCAGGCGATCCAAATGTTGTATTTTGAAGTTAATACGTTTGTTACTAGAAAAGTTTGACCAAGATTGATAAGTTTCAAGGAATGTTGCGCTTGACATTTGTCTGAATAATTTTTAAATGAACTTTTGAATTTAGTAACAGATTTGAATTCTATATAACTGTGATAAAATAATGAAACGGGGTTTGTGCCCCCCTCACATAGAATTAAATGTTAAATAAGACTGTTCCGAAGCCTAATTTGAATTGTTTTAAATTAGGTTTACATGACAATACTCGTTATCTTACCCCTTAATCTCCAATCTGTATTTATAGTAATAAATTTCTAGGTAAGAGAAAGTCGTGGGAGTGACACGCCAGATTCCTTCAAATAATTAAATTATATTTAATTAATTAAATTATTAAATCTATTTTATTTTATTTTTATTTATTTTATTATTTTTTGTTTATTTGTTTATTTCGTTATTTTTTATTTTATTTTATTTATTTATATATATATATATATATTATTATTATTATTATTATTATTATTATTATTTTTTTTTTTTTTTTTTTTGCTTTAATATCAATTTTTTTTTTTATAGTTTTAAATTAAATATCACTAATGCGTTCTCAGAATTAAAAAATAATTAATGATTTTATAACCACTTAATAATACTTTCACAAAAAGTTTTCAGCACAATAATAGTAATTTCTTACTTATAATTTAATTTGCATTCCTTAATCGAGATCTTAAGACTTTGTAATCGCTATTAAAATTCTTTGAAAAAAAATATAAACAATAAAAAAATGCATCTTCTTTATTAATGAATATAAATTGTAACGCTGAACAGAAAAATGCATACCTCTAGGACAAGAAACATTTTTTATTTTTATTATTATTTCTTTCTTTAATATAATAAAATGCTTTCCAGTTCTTTGTTTTGTTTTGTTTTAATTTGTTTTTTGATTAAATAAATAAGAGAAGGAAAATATAACTGTATTTTCTACATTTTCCTGTTTACTCAATTAAATAAATCCTTGTGTGTCATAAAACACTAGAACAGAAATGAGTCTAATATATTAAGGAAAGTTTTAATAAAACTTTCAAAACACACTGCATTTTATTAAGGTAATGTTATGCAGAAGTATTCCATTATGAAGAAGTTCCTATTTACAGTTATTTATAACTGTAAATCAGTCGGTTATCTTGCAATTAATAAAATGTACTTATTTTAAGCTCTATACTTTAAATTTAAATAATGGATCTGCACAACAGGAGCCTCAACGTCCTATTTGTATCACGCATTATTCAACATATATATATATATATATATATATATATTTAAAATTCATTCTTTATATATTAAAGCATTATTTTATGTGCTATTAAATGTTGAAATAGGACAAAACATTTTAGTTACAAAAGTTTTATAGACTCAAATACTATTCATGACAAATTAATCATACTTTCCTAAGAGAGATGCCTGTACTGTGCAGCCACATATCCTAAAACTAGTAGTGAGGACGCGTCCAAAATGCCGGAGGGAGGCCAGCTTGACCGACAGTTTAAAATTTTTAAAACCTCCAGTAATTCCGCGCTCTGTTATTTCTCAATTTCTCTGAGTCAGATGACTGTCACCCCTATTTTAGCACTGGATTTGTTGAGTTGGCATTTGCATATGCTTCCATGGTTTCATGAAATGTGGCCGAAGAATAGTATGATGTATGAAACTATTTCTATTACTATTACTATTATATATATATATATATATCGAAAAGGGCTTGAAATAATTCTCTGAAACACTGAAACTTTCGTAGAACACAGACAGACATAATTTACTTAATATACGACGCATTTCTACAAAATACTTTAATTAGATGATGCTATACGATTCTTTTTTCTTTGATTAACTGAATAAATTCTTAAATAAAGAAAAGATTTAGCTCCTTCCTTCAACGAACGGGATATGAAAGTAGGCGTTATCTCCAAAGTCAAAAGAGAAATTGATGAAGTCCGTAATAAAACTAGTTCGCATAGGTGGACTCTGCTCAGTTCCCCACCATATTTATGCTCTCATAAATTTCTAGTGCGAGACATATTATAATCATGTTAAATGAAATGAATTTGACCAAAGCTTGATACAGTGACAGAATGAAATCCCCGCCTAATAGGCTATCCACCGTTCACTTCGATATATTTATCTTATTCCAGTCTATTAATTTATTTTATAAGGGTCAGTTCCGTTGTTTAGTTTTCATGCTACTATTTCCAATGCAATAATCCTCAAAATTCATATTTATAAGAAAAAATTATAATTTCGCTATGTTGATAAAATCGTAAATTACGAATAATTTACGAAATTTTCCTATTAGAATATTTGTATTGAATCATGTTCAAACAAATATCATAAACGTACTTTTGAAGTTGTCTAATGTATTTATATGATCCTCAAACTGGAAGTTTATGATCAATATTGCCTTATTCTGACATGTTAAGTAAATCGTAAATTCCAAATAATTTACGAATTTTTTAAATTGGAAAAATCCTAAATAATATTTCGAAAGTGGTTTGACATCTTTACGATGAAAATATTCTGAAGATTGGCGTTTATGTGAAATTTTGCTCTATTCTTCAATGTTAAGAAATTCTTAAATTTCCAATCACTTACGAAATTTTTACATTGGAAAATTCATAGTAATTAATATTCATGCCAGTGTCCTAAATAATATTTCAAAAGTAGTCTGACATCTTTACGGTAAAAATATCTCTCAAAATTGACGTTTATGTGAAATTTTGCCCTATACTGCCCTGTTAAGAAATTCGTAAATTTCCAATAACTTACAAAATTTTCAAAGTAGCATATTTATAGTTACTGATGTTCATCTCGGCATCAAAACTGATATTTTAAAACTGGTCTGACGTTTTTACAGTAAACAAAGTTTCCTTTTAATGCACGTTTAAGTGAATTTTTGTCCTATTCTCCATGTTAAGAAAATCTTAAATTTCGAATAACTGCTGAAGTTTTTAAATTCGAATGTTGCAAATGAATAGGGTTCTTGCCAGTATTCGTATCGAAAGTAATATTTTAAAACTGATCTGACCTCTCTGCGATCATTTGTTCGTGAGATATCGTGTAAACAGACTAACTAACTAACGGAATAACACACTAACGGAATAACACATTAACGGACTGACACACTAACAGACACCCTACAGACAGACACCATACAAATTTTGTCATTTTAGGATTCCTCACACCTGAGAACGTATAAAATAGTAAAAAAAACGGGTCGAAATTTTTCACGATTACCTAAGTTCCCCATACTTATAGTACGATGGAGCACTAAAAGAAGACATAAACAAGATTTTTCTTTCTTTCTTTTTAGACGACTCTCTTTTTAACACTTTCCAACAAGGTTGAAAAGTGTTTATGACTTCGGTTTGTCTGTCTGTCTGTCTGTCTGTCCGTCTGTCTGTCTGTCCGCGCTCTGACTCCCGTAATTATTTATGAAATTTCTTGAATCTGATATATGTTATTCAAGTTCACTATCGGACGTTCCCTATTGAAAATGGAGTTTCTATCTCTACCGGTTTGTGTACAGGGACACCCGAAAGTATTTCAAAGCATTATGTTCTATGGGAGGTATTTCTATAAACCATATTTTCATACCTTTACTGTAGACATATCTTAATGAAATTGAAATACGTTATTCAAGTTCACTATCGGACGTTCCCTATTAAAAATGGAGTTTATACCTCAACTGGTTTGTGTACAGGGACACCCGAAAGTATTTCAAAGAATTTTTCTATGAGAGGTATTTCTATAAACCATATTTTCATACCTTTAGTGCAGACATATCTTAATGAAATTAAAATATGTTATTAAAGTTCGCTATCGGACGTTCCTTATTGAAAATGGAGTTTATACCTCTACTGGTTTATGTACAGGGACACCCGAAAGTACTTCAAAGCATTGTGTTCTACGAGTGGTATTTCTATAAACCATATTTTCATAATGTAGACATATCTTAATGAAATTGAAATATGTTGTTCAAGTTCACTATTGGATGTTTCCTGTATAAAATGGAGGAAATACCACCATCAGGTTATACACAGGGACACTCAAAAGTATTCCAAAGCACTGCGTTCTATGAGAGATATTTCTATAAATCAAATTTTAATAACTTTGCTTTCCACGAAGTTTCAGGAAATTGAAATATGTTATTTATATGCACAAAAGAATGCTTTGCATAGAATATAGCAGGATTAGCATTAGATTTACAGGGCGGCACAAAAATATCCAGTTATATTAAGAGCTATTAATAAAAAATTGCTAGAATTGTACTTTCGTTTACGTTAAGAGTTTTTAACACTTTCTAACATTTTTTAAGTGTGAATATGATTTCAGTTTTCTGTATCTGCCTGTCCGTCTGTCTGTCTGAATGTCTGTCCGTCCGAGCTCTAACTCATGTAAATATTTATGAAATTTCTTGAAACTGATATATGTTATTCAAGTTCACTATCGAACGTTCCCTATTGAAAATGGAGTTTATACCTCTACTGCTTTGTGTACAGGGACACCTGAAAGTACTTCAAAGCATTGCGTTCTATGAGAGGTATTTCTATAAACCATATTTTCATAACTTTACTGTAGACATATCTTAATGAAATTGAAATATGTTGCTCAAGTTCACTATTGGATGTTTCCTGTATAAAATGGAGGAAATACCTCCATCGGGTTATACACAGGGACACTCAAAAGTATTCCAAAGCATTGCGTTCTATGAGAGATATTTCTATAAATCAAATTTTAATAACTTTACTTTCCACGAAGTTTTGGGAAATTGAAATATGTTATTTACACGCACAGAAGAATGATTTCCATAGAATATAGCAGGATTAGCATTAGATTTACAGGGTGGCACAAAAATATCCAGTTATATTAAGAGGTATTAATGAAAAATTGCTAGAATTGTACTTTCGTTTACTTTAAGCGTTTTTAACACTTTCTAGCATTTTTTAAGTGTGAATATGATTTCAGTTTTGTGTGTCTGCATGTCCGTCTATCTGACTGCCTGTCTGTCCGAGCTTTAATTCCTGTAAATATTTATGGTATTTCTCGAAACTGATATATTATATTGAAGTTCACTATCGGGTGTTCCGTATTGAAAATGGAGTGAATATCTCTTCTGGTTTGTGTACAGGGCCACTCAAAAGCATTCGAAAGCATTGTGTTCTATGAGTGTTATTTTTATAAATATTTCCCGTATAGAATGTTCCCCACTTAAAAAGACATTAATAGGTCTTATACAACTAGTTTGTTTACAGGGACAACAACAAAAAAAAAAAAAAAAAAAAAAAAAAAAAAGCCAATGCATTACGTTTTAGGACAGCATTTTTTGAAAGTTATATTTAAAAGTCTTTCTACTGAAAAAATAATAAAAATATTGAAATGGATTATTTATATTCTAAAATAATGTTTTGTATAGAATATGATATGATTAACTTTCTGATTTACAGGTCTACACTAAAATATTCAGAGAGATCAAAAGCTGTAATTATAATCTAATACCTGCATTTTCTTTTGCGTTAAGCCTTTTTAACACTTTCCAAAATGATTAAGAGTAATTTTAAAATCAATTAGTCTATCTGTATATTTTTCAGTTCTTCTGTCTGTTGTGTGATAACGTATTGAAAGAATATTAAAAGTTATTCGATACAACAATTACGTACAGTTGGAAAGTGTTACTAATCAATGCGTACTGCATGATTTTTCTTTCTTGTTTGCTTATAGTAAATTATTATTGCTGATGCTTTTGCGGATATTACTAACACTTACCTAATAATTGCAAATATAGAAACAGAAATGGAATTTATCAAAATTAATATTGCTTTATGGTACCATATATACAGATACAGAAACAATTAAAAACTAAAACTAAAACTAAAGTCAATTAAAAACTAAAACAATCATAGCCTATTAAAAATTGTTGTTGTAATAAATAAAAATTATCATTTTACTGCAGCGTAAATTTTTATATGGTTATTACTTTCCGAACACTATAGTGAGGAAAGTATTGTAATCATGTCAAAGATCCGAATTTGAGATTTTCATATTTCTATACGTTTCGAGGATCCCTGAGTCCGTTTCCACTATTTTTATGATGATGTATGTATATGTGTGTATGTATGAGTGTATGTATGTGTGTATGTATGTGTGTATGTATGTGTGTATGTCTGTGAGTGAACACGCTATCGTCTTGTTCGAATAAGCTGAAAATTGGTACGTATATTGTAAGGCACCATAGTACGAACCCTATAGATTTTGGTGAATCTAACACTTATAGTTTTTTTACAGGGACACCAGAAAAAATTCTTTATTATTATGACCTATGGGGCCAAATTTTTAAAAGTGTGATATCGTGTAAACACTTTATTAATGTGAGCAAAAAAAATTGACACATGCTATAGGTCACAGTTGCACGAACTGTATAGATTTTGGTAAATTTAGCACTTACAGTTTTTTTACAGGGGCACAAAGAAATATTCTTTATCCTTATGGCCTATGGGGCCAAATTTTTGAAAGCGTGATAGCGTCTAAACGCCTTTTTAATCTAAACAAATAATTTGTACACATGTTAAAGGTCACAGTTGCACCAACTGTATAGATTTTGGTAAATTTAGCACTTACAGTTTTTTTACAGGGACACAAAGAATTTTTTTTTTTTATCATTATGGCCTATGGGACCAAATTTTTGAAAGTGCGATAGCATCTAAACGCCTTATCCAATTGAGCTGGAAATTCTTATGAATATTATAAATCACTGCTGCACTAAATATAAGCATTCTGGTCAATATATATAGGTTAGAATATTTATAGGTTTTTACAGGGACACAACGAAAGATTCTTTATCATTATGATCATGGGCTCAGAGTTCAGTAGCGTTAAATAAAACATCGTGTAATATTTGGAGAAAAATATTGAAACATTCTATTATGGTTTTCTCTCTTTTGTTTGTTTAACAACTCCTCTTTCTTTACTTTATCTACAAAACTGTTAATTACTCAATGTTCGGAAAGTCGAGTGGAGTCACTCCAGATTTTTTTTTTTAATTTGTGGATAACTAAAGTAAGTGGGCGAATAGAGTTTGTTTATTGAAATGAGTCGGGGGAGAAGTTGTCACGGGAGTAAATGAAAGAAGAGAGCAAGGAACAGAGCCCCTAGTAAACTGTATTAAAATAAGCAATTATTTATACATTAATCTTTAAATGTGTTTCTTTACATCGAAGCTCCCTTCAAAGCTTTTTCTCTTGCGGAACTTGAGGAGTGGGGATTTTCCATGCAGCATCCAACAATAATCTGCTAACATCTTAGCAGTCCCTCGCCCTAATATCTGCTCTGCATTCTCCTTGTTCAGCTCAATAATTCTTCTTTTTCTTCACTCGCATCACCCAGATTTTTCGGGAAACAACTTAGATGGAAATTAAGAAAGTGGAGATTTAATCTAAAATAAAAAATCCAGTGTTTTGTCAAAACTGTGAGTGATAGAAATTTTTGAATTGTTTTTTTTTTTTTTTTTTTTTTTTTTTAATCAGCATTCAAAAATACACAAGAAAAACACATCACCTCTGAGAGAGGAAAAAAAAAATATATATATATATATCGCAGACCTCTATTATTCATAGATATAAAGTTTTAGTGAATGTAAGCGATATGTGCAGTAAGATTACATCTAAAAAATTGTCTTTAGCAAATTGTTATACATCGGACATAGAAATTAGGTGTAATGTTTTCATAGAATTTGACTTAGTTTAATGCAGTAGTGCTATATATAATTAATCTGACATGACAGTTTAGTATATCGAACGAACACTAGCATCTCCACGTTTTCAGATAGCTTTAGAAACCACTCGTTCGTAAAATGATGAAAATAATTAATGAGTTCACTTGGTTAAGTAATCGTTAATTAGAATTCCACTACATAAATTTCCTCGTAATACTTTATTATCGGTATAAGAATTTGAATCCTTAAATAAGAAGATAGATTACAAAATAAATATATAATTAAATATATATATATGTATATATATATATATATATATATATATATATATAAATTTTTTACTTGTATTTCATAATACTTATGTAAATATTACAGGAATAAAGAAGTTTATATATATACATATTTATTTATATATAAAAATATAACACATATAACACATATAAAAAGAGTTAAAGAAAATTTCCAAAATAAACTACAGAGTTTGATCAATCCCATTGCTAGAATATATATTTTTTCAATTCTACTCATGATAAATATTTATCTTCTTGATGCAAATATATATATTTTTTTAATTGAGGCAAAAATACCATAATGTACCAATTTATTAGAAATGTATGAGGAATTCATGTAACACTTCCGTTTCAAACAATTACATATCCATACTTGCCAACCATCTCATTAATAACCGTACAACTGTTAACGCCCCCTGAAAAAACGCCCCTTTTCTCACACCACTATATTTTTAGAGTTATTCTCTCCAAATGTTGATACGATTAAATAAGACTAAAATTACTCTAAAAAATTATTGGTGTGAAAAAAAAGGCGGGTACTAAAAATTGTACGGTTCGTAATGAGATAGTTGGCAAGTATGCATATCTTAATTAGTGTAATGAAAAGAACTATAAATCTCAGTTAAGTAAAAATATTGCTTGTTTTAGTGATATTTAGTATACTGTAATTATATATAACACACACTATTTCATGTTCCTTTGAAATACAATAAATAACTCTGCCATATGTACCTTCTTTGTTCATTTCAAATACGGTTGAAAACAGTTAAAAACACACATGTCTGTATGAATTTCATTTAAACTTAATCCCACCGTTCGTATATTGTAGCTAAAATCATAAAATATTTAAAGTTGTTACCAAATTTTCATGTAAAGAGCTCATCTTAGTTGAAGAATCCCGACTTATTTGATGCTGGAACCCAACTTCAGGCTTCTACACTTTCAGGTGGAGATAAGCGGTGGTCTCGATCACTGCAGGCACTCCTTAAGCTCCCGTGATGATGATGATGATGATGAAGACCAAATTTTAAATTTTACTTCAAATTTTCACAGACATTTTACTCATTTCATTCATTAAAAATTTTCAAAAATACTTGAGTATCTTTAAATATTGCCTATACAGTAGAGTAAAAAATAAAGAAAGAAAATAATAATAATAACAATAACACAAGTTCAAATGTTCTTCAAACGATTTTCAACCTTAGCTCTAACGTATCTGAATTTTTTAAATGACCGTTTAAAAGTAGAGTTAATGTTTTTATAACATATTCTATGGGAAACATTCTTTGATGTTATAATAAAATATATTATTCTTTTCTTTTTGATTAGTGCTAGCATAAATTTTTAGCCATACACGTAATTTAATTAAATAACTTTATAAGTACTATCCACACATAAAGCAGATTTAGGATTTTGTGCTTCGAGCCTTTTCGATGTATACGTATCAGGGCTAATAGGTAACGCTATGCTGCAATTTCTCTCTGTTCACAGGAAAGCAATACCTCAATGACATGTAGATCCAAAAACTAATTACTGCCTAAGTTTAGGCACATTTCGGACGAGAGGTGGCAATGCTATATTGGACTCTATTTCTCGTTTATTAAAAGGCTATAATTAAACTTTTGCAAGATAAAAATGCATCACAAATGGTGTATGATTATCTATCTATCTATCTATCTATCTATCTATCTATATATATATATATATGACCCAACAAACACAAAATTGTCGGTAGCTGTACGGTCCAGCATTGGCAATTATGGCATGCCGATCTATTAGTTAAAATGAATTCAGTTCGGAATCGTAACAGTGTCGGTAAACGGATGACTGTTTTATGATCGAAAATACGCTTGTGGGCCAAAACACCTTGCTTAATGTTTTAAACACATAGACTATCGTTACGCCAATAAGATATATTTCGACGATACTGGTCCAAATATGGGCCGATGCCATTAGGCGATGTTGCGACGGAGAGGACAAAAACTTTATGGAACCGATACTGAAGGAGGTATGTGGGCCATAATCACGGTTCGGCATGCCATATGCCTTCCGTAATAGGCCCGACTCTCATGTGTTTGTTGGAGAGTTTATCGAACGACAAGTAACGCTGTTATTATTCACTTTCTGCTGCTTTTGATTGCTACATCTCAAAACCTATGGTGGATATTATACGAAACTGAACATTTAAAAGGTTTCTTCTGAAAGGCTATGATATGCATATTTTGCGCATGTTATTAGGTACACAGTGCTGCTATATAGAAAAATATAGAAGAACGTTTTGTGATACCAGATCATGCATTTCAAAAATTAAAACTGCTTACTAGCTGAAAGGTGATTTAAAAAACAATTTTAATTTATTGATGTGCATTAGTTGCCAAAATGTATTTTAAAATGAACAATTTTATATATTTTAAGAAGTAAATTTTTAACGGTATAATTTTAAAATAATAATTTTATTTTATAAAATAACTTCTTTAAGTGGTAAAAACTCCGTTTCTGTGCAAGTTATAGATGCAGAAGTATAAATTAATTCCGTATTCGGGAATAACTTGGTATTAGTCAGGTTTCCATACCTCTAGTTAGTTATTAAATGCAAATATATTTGTGCACTATAACAATTTTTATTGCTTTAAAAATATTGTGCAACAGCTTGTATTAAAAATTCGCCTTATCATTTTTATTATGTTTTTAAAAAATGTTAAAGAATAAATAATATGTCTATTTTTGCAAATTAAAACTACATTGAAATAATATAACATAAGATTGCAAAAATATATTTTTATAAGAATCATATTTCGGAAATTTTATAAATCTCTGATTTTTCTTTTCTTTTCAAACTGTAATAAAGCTTCAGTTTTATATGTCCTTTCGTTTATTTAAAAACTTATTTGTTTCGAGATTTACTTTGGAAAAAAAAATTTCTCTTAGATAATAAGTATTTTATCCCAGAGGAAAATCACAAAGAAATCCTAACCTAAGCTACATTTTATACTTTATAAAAACAAAAGCTACGGTTGGAGAGTTGCTATCTTTGTAGATACAGAGTACATTGTGAAGATCATTCCTTGAAGAAATCTTTAGCTGGCTTTAAAAGAGTAAATAAAGGTTTAAATATCTTTTTTTTCGTTTACCAAAAATATTTTTAAAAAAGTTTTACAAAAGGTTCTTAATCAGTGCTTTTAAAACTTCAAAAGTTCTTCAGAAAACGAAAATAACACATCTACCTGTGTGGTGTTTAGTTTTAAAATTAAATACATGTATATAAAATTTGCACACACACACACACACACACACACACACACACACGAAAAAAAAAACAGATTTTTAAAGATTTATTAAGTGATGTATTCAGTAAAAATTTTCATTAGTGTATTTTTACGTGTGTGGTATGTGAAATATACTGTAATACATAAATGTTTAATAAATTATGTACTTTCGGTATTTCCCTATATTCAGAATACTTGTTTTGAGTTTCAAATGTATATATTTTAACTAAAGAATAATAATTTACTTTAGTTGGTTATTTCGGAATCTTAAAATTATTAAGCATATGTTGGTTTATGTAGAAATAATCGGGAATGTATACAATCTTATTTTCGTAATATGATGTTGCGTAAGATTATTACATATATATATATATATATATTGTATATAGATCATGTAATATACAATACTATTTTCTTTATATGATGTTTATTACGATTACATTTATGGGATATAGATCATGAAATATACAATCCAATTTTTGTAATAAGATCGTATGTACGATTACATTCATTTAATAGAGATCAAAAAATATCCAATTCTATTTCCTTAATATTATGTTGAGTAAGATTACAGTTTTGGATATAGATCATTAAATATACAATCCTATTTTCGTAATATAATGTTTGGAAATATTGCATTTATTTGATATAGACCTTGAAAAACGTGAATAATTCTTCGAAGCTTTAGCAGGCAGCCTCAATCTTTCTCCAAAAAAAATAAATAAATAAATAAATAAATAAATAAATAAATAAAATTAAATAAAATAAATAAATAAATAAATAATATATAGATATATTATATATATTATACATATAATGTTATTCTATGCCTTAGAAGCTTGGATACAGCTGTCAGGCATACAATCAAAAATCTGAATGAACAGCGCTTCGCGTCGACCAGTAGTCACTTAAATATAACCAGTAACGTTTTGTAAAATAGTCATCTTACACTGTAAAAAAATATCTGTTAAAAATACACGAAAAATCTGGCAGCTAGGGTGCTAGTATTTCTCCGTCAAATATACTAAACAAAACTGTACTTTTAACAAAAAGCCTGTTCGATTTACAGGATTTCTGCATAAAATATATGTCAGTGATACAATTTTGCGGTTTGAAACTGTATATTTGACGGAGAAATACTGGCACCCCAGTTGCCAGATTTTTCTTGTACTTTTACAGGTTTCTTTTTTCCAGTGTACACATAATATTTTGAGATATTATGGAAGCTAATATATACACTTGTCTTAAATAAAAGAATATATGCCTCATATCGGTGCTATTTGTGTGATGATGTATGTTAAAGTTTAATTAGCATCAATCGATCAGAAGGTTTAGCCAAATATAAATCATTGCGATTTGCCTTTTACCTACGGATACATCACATCAAAATTTTGGTAACACACACACACACGCAAAACACACAGATGAGCAACTAGATAGACAGATATTTTCTGAAAATTTTAAAGCAGAAATCTTATAGAATTTTTTTTCCATATTGAGTTATAACGAAAAAAAAATAATAATAAAATCTGAGAAATTAATATATAAAGTAATATCCCCAATATGTTTATAATATACTTATGAATTAATTATTAGTTTTAGCAATATTAAAAATGCTATATTAGAAATTTAAAATGAATGAAAAAATTTAAAAAGCCGTCAGCAGGTAGCATTTAACAAAAATTATATATATATAAAAAAAAAAAAGTTTTTCCCCCCCCCCTAAATTTTTGCGATGTTCTAATAGTTTTTGTATAGTTATAGGTCAATACGCATGCGTACAATTTTTATAAATCTAAAAGAATAACTTATATATATATACGAGGTGTGGCTATTAAATAACGAGACTGTTGCTGCTACAGATGAACTACATATGCGCCAAATGCGAGTGACCGACAGCTGTGCAACGTAAAGCCTTCTCTTTCGATTGCAGCTTTTCCCGTGTTTGTAGAGAAATCATCCTGGCCGTAACCTTTGTTTATGTAAGAGGTGTTTGTTTCATTTTGCCGAAAAGTGTAAAAGTAGAGCAACGAATTGTCGTGAAATTCCACTTGAAACTTGGTAAAATCGCTAGTGAAACTTATCTTTTATTAAAGCAAGTTTATGGCGATGAATGTGTATCACGTGTGCGAGTTTATGAGTGGTTCAACCGTTTCCAAGATGGCTGAGAAGACTTTGGAGATGATGACCGAAATTCATAGCGATCATGATCCTTTTTTTCGACATTCATGGTATTGTGTACCTTCACTGGGTTCCTGAATGTCAAACTGTTAATCAACATTACTATCTTGAGGTGCTTGCTCAACTCCGGGAAGGGGTAAGTGAAAAACGACCCGAATTGTGGAAGAACAAGTCATGGGTTCGCCATCAAGACAAAGCGCCAGCTCACACGTCATTGTCTGTCAAGGCGTTTCTAGCCAAATACAACATCCCAGTTTTAGACAATCCGCCTTATTCGCCTGACCTGGCTCCATGTGACTTTTATCCGTTCCCCAAAGTTAAATCTGCATTAAAAGGAATAATATTTGAGTCAGTTAAAGCTGTGAAATAAAAAGCGGCACGCCTCATGCAGGAGCTCACAGGAAAAGACTTCCAGCACTGTTTCGAACAACGGAAAATTTGCATGGAGCATTGTAGGGATAGAGGAAGGGTGTATATTGAAGGTGATAATAACTAAATATGTATAAATTTAAAATAAAATGTTTTATAGCAATAGTCTCGTTATTTAATAGCCACACCTCGTATATATATATATTTATAAATCACATACACCCCTTAAATATGAATGAACTTATAGCTTAAAAAATATATTTACGTTATATCTTATTATATCTATATTTTTTTATAACGATCTACACTAAAATAGTCTATAATATTCTAGTTATTTTAAAAGAGATTGCTCAAATAAAGGCATTGCATTAAGAAAACGAAAAAATTCAGAATAATTTAACTTAAATAACGCATGATTATTTTATGCATTTGAAATATATTTATACATAAAAAACGATATTGAAATATAAAAATAATTTTTGTTTATTAAAAGGATAGGAATAGGAATAACAAAGAGGGATTAATTTAACATAACAGTATTTTAGTGAAACTAATTTTTTGCTAACGTAATAAATAAATTTGGAGGACAAAATAGACTAAACTGAAATACTTTTTCTGTTACTTTACAGCTGAAAATTTCTCGAGTGAACTCGCTTATAACAATTATATCTCTTACTTCTAACAGAAAGAAAAAGAATTTGAAATGTCACATTTTAATTAAAAAGAACGGCCCCGAGTGAAGTTGTCTTTTTAATAAGTGAGTACATCACTTTACAGTAAACTCAAGTTCCTAAACTTTTATTTTTTCCGTTATTACATACACGGATTTTCTTATATATATATATAAATGTAGTAGCTAGCTGTATTTTAAGTTAGTGTTGTATTGTTTTAACAGAGTCATACAATATTAAATCTTTTAGATAATAACTGTTTATAATAACTGTTTACTTTAGATAATAACTGTTTTTGACTATATGATAATATTTAACTAAAACTGTGTAAAATTGATAATCATAATAAATTATTAACAATTCAGATATCTAAGATAATTGTAGTTAAAAAAAAAATAATACTTTTGTAGATATGAAATAAATATTTTTTACTATCGATATTTTAAAAAAATGAAGCGGATATATGTGTCATCTAGTCAAAACCGGTCAACTCCTTAAATTTGAAAAATGAGTTTTTTTCAATATTTGCAGTTGTAAGTAAACTTTTTTACCATGTAGAACAAGGAGACATGTCGGAGTCTATCCATCCCTGTGTTATTTGCGTTTGAAAATTACAATGCGCTGCAAAGCCAGTCAAATTCTAAGGCAAGTGAATTTCAAAGCCGGTTATCTCCATATATGTGAGATTGTGATTCTGCTCCACTCGACTAAAGCAACACACTTGTTATTTAGGTTAGTGTTATCGTGTTTTCTCTCGCATGCGACTACTTTTTCTTGGTGCACACAAAGTTTCTAATACTTAAACTTTGTATTTCCGTCGACAATGGAGATATTTGTAGATGTATTTTCTAATTAATCAAGGAAGAGGAAAAGTGACCTTATGATGTGGAGAAGGAAGAAGGCCAAAGTTCAGAGGTAATGTAAAATCACTTTGTAATGATATAATATTAATTGATAACATAACAGTATCTTAGTTAGCATTTTTTGATAATTTAATCAAATTTTATTAAATTAATAATATACCTATGATGATTTAGCAGGTTATAGCGATGTATTTATGTAAGTGTGTTTACCATTCAAATGATTTTCCACTGTATTAAAGAACACCTCGTGACAAATGAATTTGGAACCGTTTGTAATACATTTTACAAATTTTCTTGGATTATTTTTTATTATGGATATCAGTTTTATCAGAATGTTTTAATTTTATCAGTTATTTTTTTTAATAATTGTGAATAATAAGTCATATATAAATCATTTTTAACTATTAGAAATCATACTTGGGTAAAGTGGGGTGAGATGTTGGGCTGGACAAAGTGACGTGTCACGTATTTTCTTATACACAAGTGCAGTAACACCGTTTATTCATAGCAAAAGTGCATAAGTAACGAGCCTTTTTCATTTTTTTCTTTTTGATATTTTTTAGGATTTCTAAGATCACTTTTGATACATAGATAACATATTCTGATACGTTCATCCAGTAACTGTTGACAAGATTTACTTGCCTCTTGTGTAATTATTTATGTGAAACGTAGTTTAATCAAGACAATAATAAGTCGTGTGATTTTTTGAAGTACATTGTCCGGCATTTTCGCCAAGCCAATAATTCATGGAGGTTTTCTCCTATTGTAAGTTAATAAGTGGGCTTACGTCTTGTTCAAACTTTTGTTGTAAAATGACGAAAATTCTTTGGAGAAATATGCCGATAGTTTTACATTGATAAAAGATTCCCCGATCTCCCCTTTATTATTATAAATTACATCTAGGCATTCACTTTATTAAAATTTCAAATAAGGTAATAGATGGCAGCCTAGCGGGATATTTCTTTTCTCTCGTACATGTCAAAAATCTATGAATATAGTTTAGTAAAACGGTTGAATGAATTTATGGACCCTCACGACATAATAATACCTGAACAGTTCGAGTTTCGTCCCCGTCATTCTAAACAACAACATATTTCGAATTTTGTGAACTCATTCATGCTAGACTCTAAGTATAGGGATCACTGGAATTACATTCTTCAACATCAAAAAGCTTTTGATAGGGTAGGACCTGATGGCCTTATCTCTATTTTATTTAATTTCCATCGGTCTACTTGACCCACTAATTAAAATAATACATGAATATTTAAATAAATATATATATATATTTTTTTCCGTTAAAGTTGGATATGCAATTTTTAACCCATCCATTATCTTAAGTTCGATCCCTCAAAGATCCTTGCTCGGGCCCTTTCTTTTCAACATCTATTTAAATAACCTGCCATAAGATCCTGACGTCACTTTAGCGACTTTCGCTGATGATTATGTGATCGGTTGTAGACGACGCATGCCAAATGTTGTGTTTCAATTAATACAAAATTACTTTAATAAATATTCGATCTGGTTACGAAAATGGAGAATAGAAGTTAACAGTTCCAAAAAGGATGCCGTATTCTTCACAAATAAAAACTATGACACCTCCTCTAACTTTCTTTTAAATAATTAGCCCATAGAACTCTCTGTTATCTCTATGTACTTCGGAGTATACCTAGATTCTAAATTAACGTGTACGCACATTTCAGAGTCTGAAAAAGACTCACAAAGCCACGAAAGCCCTTCATTCTTTATTGGCGTGAAATAACCGCTTGTTTAATAAAAATAAATTATTGTTATATAAATCAATGATTTGTAGGATCATCAGTTATGGTTGTATGGTGTACAGATCGGCCTCGAAAACCCAATTAATTAAAATTGAGTTATTCCAAAATAAGCTTTTACGTAGACTTGTACAATCTATTCTTTATGTCCACATTGGTGCTATTCACGAAAAGCTCTGAATTTAGCCAATTTAAATAGAAATTTGGAAATTTACGATGACGTTTCACAGATCCAATCTCAGTGCTGGATATCCTCTGTTAGACTCTATTCACATCTACGCAGAAACGACCTTTGGTTATTTTAAGTAGAGGAGACGACTTTCTGTCCGTTTCTCCGAAAAGTAGAATTATTTCGTCTGAAGTTACTTAACAGTGAATTTCCTTTAAATTATATTTTTCCTTAGATCGAATGAAGTGTTACTCCAGAGTTGGCAAAATCTAGAATCAGGAATAACCATACTTGCCAACTTAGTCCTTTGAGTACCGGAAAAATTTCATAAAAATATTTGTTTTACTTATTGAACTTTAACGGATTTCAAGGATAAAGCAAAATAAAAATAGTTATTATTTTTTTTTTTTTCATTAGCCAAAAGGTGCTAAGTAGGCAACTATAGAATTAACTACCAAACTTTTATTTTAGTCGCGATTGTCCACCTACCCTCTTGTAAAATACTTTAAAAATTATAAATATTCTTTCAAAAATTTGAACTGCGGGATATACATATTTTTTTAATATTTGGTACTTTTTATTAAGTTTTACTCATTTTTTATGCCTTGTAAGTTCAGGACTTCTGAAGGGTTGCCTGAGCTAGAACTATGTTTAGTCAGAAATTCGAGCTCTGATTTTTCGAGTCGATTAAAAAATAATCCTCTCTAGTTTTGGTAGAAAATTTTGTTTGAGGATTGTAAAATTTTATAGATTGGAATCTGGCCTCTGACTAGTCTTCCGGACTCATCTTGGAGCATAGCTTCCGGTTGATTTGCCAGGATGAGGTCAATGTTCATAGTGGAATTTTCACTAGGAATTTTTCTGTCATTTATTTTTATGAAAACATATGGACCCCTGGTTTTACTAATTGCGGAATTCTCAGCACTACCCTGTATTTCTTCGGGCGCCCTGCCTAGGTTCCTTGTTCCTATTCATCTTCCAGTCTCGTCTCGTTCACGCACGCAGCAGATCCTCAGTTAAACATAATATTTCTAAAGTTTTTTTTTTTTTTTTTTTTTTTAACTCTTTGTGCTTTACTCTGAAAAAAAAATAGAAACCCTTTTAGTTTTTTTTTTTTTTGTTTGTTTGTTTGTTTGTTTTGTTTTATTAAAAACTATCTTCATGTTTTTTTTCACTTTTGATGAAGGTAAGCATTGGTTTCAAGCAATTGCAGGTGGTCCGCAGCCCTCACGTTGACACCACCTTTATTTATTTATTTACTTATTTAAAAGCCTTAAAAATCGCCACTTTTTAAGGCTAAATCATAGCGATGTTTTTACGCTTAAAAAGAATGCGGTGCTTTAAGACATTTGCAATGTGTTAATTTCAGATGCAAAAGGTGTCTTAAAAAGAAAGACGTTTTGTTTTCCGCTTAAAGTTTGACCTTCCATATAAGGAATATTTAAACTGAATTTCAGACTCTTAAGTTTACAATGGCATAAGACGGTTATAATTTTCAAACATTAATGTTTAAAATAAGTATTGGTCAGCAACTTTCTCTGCGTCTGGTGGATGTTTTGGGGGCTGTGGTTCGATGTGAAAAGTTCGATTGATTAAACTAAGGTCATAGACCTGTGTTTAATGCTCTCCTTCTAAGGGAATATTAACATTTAAATAAGTTTTTGAAAAAACACAGAAAACTCTTAAAAGGGTAGATATCAATGATTTCTATTTAAAATATAAGTAGAGATATTGCGCTTTAAGTATTGAGAAAATTAATTAAAGCTTTATTTGGCCAAAGAGAACATTTTCGAAGGAAATATACAGTTATAGCCCTTCTACATGTCAATTGGTATTGATGATTTGACAGGTTTTTTGAGTTTAAAAGACTTTTTATTATACAACACTCATGTTCTAATGTTACTGGATACATTAAAAAAGATGATAAGCAGATAACTTTAAGAACAAAAATATTAAATTTATGAACAAGTTATATAAGCAACCTCATTTTATTTAAAAAACGAAATGTATACTTAAAAAGCAGTTAATTGTAGCTTTAAATATAAAAGTTAATATCCTAAATATGTTACATAACTTTGTTATTATTTTTTTAAAAGCCAAAGTTTTAACTATGCTAACAAAATTTGTTAAGGAAAAGCTAAATCCTCAACTATGTAAACAAAGTTTAATGCAAGATAAAATCTTTTTGTGAGTGTTTTAAATAAAACTCGTAAGTAGTTTGTTCTCAATTAAGCTTAAAGTGAAGTTGTGTTTGCAATTAATGAGTTATTTTGACGAGAACATCTTTTTAAATATGTATTTTACGATTTTAAAATATATTTCGCAGTATTTAATCCCTTTCAACAGAATAATATTTGGTGTAAAGAAATACTTACTGAACATTTTTTTTTTTCTCATAAAACATTTTAAGCAACATTTTCCTAAAATTTTAATAATAAGTTGAATAAATGATTTAGCTATGAATATTTTTTACTTATTAGATTTTTTTTTCTTTATGACTTTACTATTGAATGTCATTTGTTTTAATAATGTGCTGCAAATTTATTACAATGCAATTTGTATACTGAAGTTTCATTTTCAGTCAATCTTATTATGATTCACCAGGAAAGCCATTTAATTCTCCCTGTTGTAAATATTTATATAAAATATATATTTTTTAAAATTCTAAATAAGAATATACCAAGTGAGATAAAAATCCGTCAACATTTGAAAATTCAATAATTCACGTAATGATGTAGGTATAGCGATAAAAATTGACACATGTGCTTGAAATGACATATGGTTTTATTGCAATAATACTCCACATAATCGGCGTTAACAGTTCTTGAAGACGAAGGATTTCGTGCGGATATCATTGGTGTGTACGGGTTTATTGCCCTCTAAATATATTGTAATGTGTGGAATGTCAGTGCGGTGCGATACGTGACTTCCCAAACTCAGAAATTTCACTGTGCCAAATATCATAAATATTTTTTTTCTAGTTCTTGCAAAGTTGTAGGATACAAATTTCTAATCCACACCCTCTTTATATAGACTAAACATTTTCTAGCGGATTGAGATTAGGACAATTTTCTGGACTAATAAAGAAGAAATCCTGCGATATTCTTTGTGGGATAGAATTTTAAGAAAAAAAAATATATATATATGATAACATACACAATTATAGATGCTCACGATAATAGATAGGTAATTTTAACAACTTGAGTCAAACAAACGAACCACAGGCGCCGTGTAAGAAGGTGTATTATCATCTTGAAATGCTGATTATGGAAGAGTATGAAATACTTCCAAAGTAGTCGATCAGGTATCAAATTTTTAATGGCCAAGTTTTATTTCGGGTTAATTAATCCCCTGAACATGAAAATTTCCCAGACTCACTTAAAAATTTTACATTTTCTTATCGAAATGTACGGAGAATATGTCATTATTTTAAAAGTGCAATTATCATTAAGTCACTCACGTTTTCGTGATCAGATCTGTTTGTTTCCGTTAGTTCGAAATAAGTTAACTAATAACTTAACTCATCAGACAGAACCACTTCAGCCCAATAATTAATCCAATCATTTTATAATTTTTTTAACCCTCTAATATCTTGGTTTTCTAATTCTTTTCGTTAAGAATGGATTTTTTTTCTTCAGATTTTCTTGCAATTAAACCTGCTTTGTTTAATTGTTATTGCAGTGTATTTAGATAAATTATGTTACTAAACACTTTTTCTGAATCCCTTCTATGTTCTAAATATAATACAAACTGAATTTTTAAGCACTGGCTTTTTCATTTTCGGTCATCTAGATTGGATTAGTAACGTGGTTGCATGAGGACAAATGTGCAGTTTAAAGATCCAAAAAATATTATATCTTGTTAAAAATCAGATCACTAATAGTTTGTTAACATTTAATCATTTTGACATCCCACGAATTAAAATATGTTTTTGATTTTCGCTTTAAAATTATTAGCTTTTGTGGTATCGTTAATTGTCTTATTCTTACCATTTTTGAAATTCTTTCTAAAATTACAATTTTCCGAACAATTGCATCTTGTTTTTAACACTTAGTTCAATCCTAAATTACACGTGGAACACAACATAATAAAATATGTTCAAAAATTTACTTTTGAAACATTAAAATTAGCGATTACAGAAAGAAAAATGGAAAATATCCAAGTGCGGCTTTTTTTTTGTCGCTTAGTGTATGTATATTTCACTGTTCTCGAAAATGGTAGCTCGAACAGTCATGCAATTTAACACAAAGGTGCCCTGCGAGGGTCATTGTGCACATCGAAGTCAGATTTTGAAATTTTTGAATAGTTTTCTTTTAAGTAATAAAAATATGAAAATAAAACTTCCCATTTCTATAATGCCGCACAATGGAGAATCTTAGGAGACATTTGATTGGTTTATTTGATTTTCATTGATTTGAGAGTATTTTACGATGAACTAGAGGAGCTACGTTTTGAGGAATTACGAGAGATTTGATTGGTTCATTTAATTTTCATTGATTTGAGTGTTTTTTACGATGAACTAGAGCTACATTTTAAGGAATTACAAAATATTTGATTTGTTTATTTGATTTTCATTGATTTGAGAGTATTTTACGATGAACTAGAGGAGCTACGTTTTGAGGAATTACTAGAGATTTGATTGGTTTATTTCATTTCAATTGATCTGAGTGTATTTTTCGTTGACTTAGAAAAACTTTATGAGGAATGACGGGAGATTTGATTGGTTTATTTGTTTTTCATTGATTTGAGGTAGGGGTGTCCAGTGATTTTTTTTTTTTTTTTTTTTTTTTTTAACATGCGTGATAGTGATTGCCGCGAATCCCAGTTTCGTGCGTTTTCAGATTCATGTACAGCGGAGTAGGGGTGTCTAGTGGTGTTTTTTGGTTTTAACATGTGTGATAGTGATTGCTGCGGAACCGAGTCTCGTGTGTCCTGAGATTCATGCACAGCGTTGTAGAGCTGTCCAGTGATTTTTTTTTTTTTTTTTTTTTTTTTTTTTTTTTATTGTTTTCATTTGCGTGAAGCGTATATACGTGCGCTATAGTGATTGCTGCGAAAACGACTTACATGCGTTCTCTGATTCGACCATTCGTCGGATAGTGACTTTTACTGTACGAGTAACAGCTTCAATTGTTTCCAGAATATTCGAAGAATTAACATTTCTATTTGACTGTTCTCGAGAATATTCGTTTTAATAATAGTTTTGTTGCACAGATTCGAGAAATTCAAAAAATATTTGATATTGTCAAGAAAATCCCATACTAAAACTGTGAAGAAAATAGTCGCCAATCAAAATATATTTATTTAACGTTTCAATTATTCAATTTAAAAGAATATCTTTAAATATAGTGCCCAGCGAAGTGGGCGAAGCCTGATAGTTACAATAAAATCACAAAATAATTATTATATATTTTTTAAATGATATTGCGTTTTCCAAGTTAACTTTAAGGTATTACGAACCTTAACAGGAGGTATTACCTCCTGTATTACAAACCTCTTCACATTAAAAAGTTTTTACTGTCCGTATAATGTATTGCTTATAAAGACTAAATTATTTCATTCAAACGAGATTTTATCTATATTAATAAAATCAGATTTTTGTCTGTAAATTTGCAAGAATCAAAACATTTTGCGATATCTTCACGTTTCATACACCATGAAAGCCAAAAATGACTTCATAAAATATTCTGTGTGTGTGTGTGTGTCGTTGTGTCTGGATGTCTGTTAATTTTTTCCTCCAGTTATTACGTAAGAAAAGCTAGACCCAATTCAATGAGACTTGGCAAGGATATAGGTCTTTACCTAACATAAAATTATGTAAATCGAAAATTTCAAAATTTTGATTAAACTTAGAGATATGGGTAAAAACAACTGCGCATGCGACATTACGCTTTCTTCAGTAAAACATTTTCATTGGAAAGAAAACTGCATTATCTTTATGTTTTAGACATCAGTAAAACCCAATCCAACTGGATTTCACCTGAAAACGGGTAGACGGAATTCATTGACACTTGGCTGAGGTTTAGGTACTATCCAATACAAAATTATATCCTTTGAACCTTACAAATTTTTAATTTGACTTACAAATATGAGCAAAATACGTTTATGTAATCAATTAAAAATTATATCTAGTTATATAGATACGTAAAAATGACTATATTTGATAAAAAAATAAATAAATAAATAAAAAACCTCGACATTCTATTTGTTGTTGTTTTATTTTTTTTATGTAGACTCTGCAATAAAGCAGGCGATATTTTTCCTTATTTTTGAAGTTCTTTTTAAAATTGATTTTATCCCTTCAACGTTCGAATTTTTGCATATAAAACATATTTCATCGTAAGCAATAGTGATTCACGGGTAAGGTATTTTTTTTTTTTAAATCTAATATTTTTCCGTGCGTTTTTAGTTATTATTTTTGTAAAGTGTATATAACTGTATTATTTAGTTCTTTGAGTTAAAAAAGTAACAATTACATGTATTATCTGAAATATATATATATATATAGATACACTGTCGCTTTTCAACGATTAAACAGTCATTTTCATTGGTGCGAGATCAGGAGAACGCGCTGGCCAGAGCAACAGTCGAACACATTCGGCATCTATGAAGGTCCAGATAATATGGACAACTTTCGGCCGTGCATTGTCCTGCTTAAATGTTGCGCGCTTTGGAAGCCTTGAACATAGAGCAGAGCTATGGGCCTTAACTCGTCAGAAATGTAATGGCTGGTATTCAGAGTGGCGGGAATGAAAAGAGGAGGTGACCGGGACGTGTATCCAATGGTACAACATACCATCAATCCAGGTGGTGACTCAGTATAAGGCTACCAAAATTCTGATTACCCTCAAAACTGCATCACTGATATGGGCGCCCTTAATATGTGATCAACTATGAACCTGGACGCAGGAATGGCGTGAAGTCACTTTTCAGACAAATCACAATCCTGTTTACAGCATCAAGATTGCCTTATCCGTATTTAACGGCATTATGAATAATGCACATTGCCAGTTGGGATTCGACATCTTCATACTGTCCATCATTTTCAATGATGTTATGGGTTCCCATTGGATACACGTCTCGATTACTTCATGTTCGTATTTCTGGCACTCTTAACAGCGGCTATTAAATTTCTGAGGAGTTAAGGCCCGCCCCTCTGCCCTGTATTCGAGGCAAAATTTAAGCAAGATAATGCACGACCGCAAGTTGTTTGTATTGTCCGGACCTTCTTTGATACAGAATGTGTTCGACTCCTGCTCTGGCCAGCGCGTTCTCCTGATCTCGCACCAATAAAAATGACTGTTTAATCATTGAAAAGCGACTGTCCCCCAACCACTCACCAGTAACTTCGATCGATGAATTGTGACATCGTGTTGAAGCTTCATGAAGTGCTCTACCCGTACATGTCATCCAATCGCTGTTCGATTCAATGCCTAGGCAGATATGTGCTGTTATTTCTCACAGAGGTCGCTTTTTTATGTACTGTTTTCTCAATACATAGTCCTCCAAATTTCCTGAAATTTTAATCAATTGTTCTTACTACTATAATGTATGTGTCCAACAAATTTCATTCCGTTATTATCTTTCCTTCTTGGTGCTGCATTTTCAATGTCGAGCAGTGTGTATATATATATATATATATATGGGCAGTTTTCAAAATGTGGGAACATGAAATGTTATCATCAAGGAAATGCATTGAATATGCTTTATTTAAAGAAAACAACTACTTATTTAGGAAAAAATTGCACCAAATGTTTTTATACATTTTAGGATATCAGATCATCCGATATCAGGTCATTGTTATTTAATATGGTTACTTAAATAAGAATTATTGCCATTTCATATGATTCGATAGTTACAGTATTCAGAATTTCTTATTTCAGAAAAGTGTATTGATTGAAAAAAAAATTTACAAAAATACATAAATTTTAGAATTAAAACATTTATGAAATTATTTTAACGAAAGAAAAGAGTGTTCATTAGACATTAAACTTTGTTTCTATCGTCACTTTTGGACATAACAAAGTGCAAAATATTTTCATCTGTAAAAGTCCAGTTTATTTTCGAAATATCATCAAACCAGTATTGTTTCTGATAAAGAAATTATGTCACAATCATCACTTCCCTATGCCTACCCATTATTTTCCGTTAGAATCACCCGGAAATAAGTTATAACTATTTTTGATGCTACATCTTGAATATGTTAACGTTTTGGATGTCCAAAATTCACACTTTTAGTCCAAAATAATAAATTGTAAGATATTTACACAAATATTTTGCAACAAATTGTACCAATTCTTAAAGTTATGGTATGTGTTCTGTGCACACCTTTTGATTATTGCCCATATGTACGTATAATATTGATTTCATAATAATTTATTGGAATTATACCTGTATGATTCTATATAAAAAAAAAAGAGTAAAAACTCAGAAAATGTTTGTATTTTTCTAATTTTAAAGTATATAAATAAAGTAATATTAATTTATCACAAAAAATGGTGTTTTTTAAATGACGTGAATAATCTTTTGTACAGTGCCCTCTTGCTGACATTTAAATAGTTGTCCCATTTTAGCGATGATTTAAAATAGCTATCGCAGTTACGTTAAAAAAGCCCTAGGTGAGAAACAACCGAGTTACTTTGGTGCCAAATTTCAAATTTTCCTAAGCAAGGCTATTAAAGCTTTTCCAAAGTATAATCACTTTCTCTATTTTATAACGTATATATATATTAAGTGATTCCCTGTTATCGATACTGGATTCAAATATCCGCATACAATTGAAGAAAATTCAATACATAAAAAACTAATATTTTTTCCATGTAGTTGAATCTTGAAAAAAAGGTACAGCTTTGGTAAAATAACTTCTTGGTGATTTTTATTTTCTAACTACTGTACCTTTTTTCGAAATGTAATGGTTGGTTGGATGGGTTTAACGCCGCACTAGTGTTACAGATGGGCAATTGGCGACGGTCTGAGACACACCCCTAGGGATGGTCCAAAGACATGCCATCACAATTTTGATCCTCCACGGAAGGGATGGCTCTCCCGCTTCGGTGATCCCCAGAGGTATAATTTTTGATGGGATCATGGAGGACATTGCGGCCACGACAGATTTTACGTGCACCAGCCACCATTAGTGTACCGACTGGGCTACCGACGCCCCGAAATGTAATGGCAAAAGAAATAATGTTTTCTGGACATTATGAAAATTTGTGTCCAAATCAGTGCACAATCAGTGCACAGTTATAGAATTTAAAAGATATATGAGAGAGAATTTAGAAATTGTACTTATTGACTATAATAATCTATTCTCTATTTCTATGAGCTTAGTAAGCTTCGATTAAGAAAAATAATTTTAATAATATACTTTGAATAATAATTAAATTCCCGTGCGCAGATCAGGCACAACTGCTAGTTTTAAATAAAATTAATAATAAATGTCATCAAAATGTGTATTTTTGTAAAAAATGGGATAATATATTGGTTTCCTACGTCTCGGTGCTTTTTAAAATGGTTGTGCCGGTATTTTTTAGAATCACTGAAAATACAAACTGGATATTGATATGATTTTAAAAATAGAAATATTTTCAGTAAATTACCGAACTGACTTTAATTATGATTCCGCTTTATAGAAAAAGTTCCAAATATCATCATACATCATATGACTAAGAAAAAATATTCTTCAATGGTTCAAATTGTATATAAAATGTAAATATACAATTATAAAAAAAATATATGCTAACTAAAATGTTATTATAAAATTTTTCTTGTATATAATTAAATCAAAATACTTTATTGCCCTTTTTAACTGTAATTATATATTGTTTTAAATATAAGTTTTAATTAAAGTTCATAAAACAAAAATCACATTTAACAAAGAATATCAGCAAGGAAAATCCCTTAAATTACCAACAACATTAAAGAAAAAAATTTCTTAATACATTTACTCATCGCAGACTTAAATAACTCTTCCATCAACTGCCCTTATCCTAGTAATAAATTAGAGCTTTTATCAAAGCAATTTAAATATCGTGTAAGATGATGTTGTGCAATGTTTCTCAAAGATGAAAAGAAGTTTTTTAAATTGTGTTTAAAGATAAATAGCGTTTAATTGGAATTTCAGAACATAAGAAATTTCATTGCATAAGGTCTCACGCTTCAATTGATTTTTTTGTCTAAGCTGTGTAATACATGGGGAAAAAATTACTATAGGGACATACAACAAAATATCTTCTTTGTTTTTTACAAAAGCGAAATCTTGAAATATTTGTTTAGAATGTTTATAAAATTAATATATATACATATTATTCATTAAGTATAATGAAAGTAATATTGTAGGTTAATTATGAAGTTTATAAATTCCAATAATGAGAATATGATTTAAATATTTTAAAGTATGTGTTACTATTTTGTATATCATTATTACTAATCGTAAGTTACTTCCCATACAAAATAGTAAGATACAAGTAATGATCATTATAATCCTTCTTAATCTAAACAGTTTTAAATCATACAACTGGTGAACAAATATACTAATCTATAAATTTCAATCAATTTTTCTTTTTTGTTATTAAATAGTAAAATATTTTTAAATATTTATAAAAAAATTAAATTATTAATTAAAAGAAAGAATAAAAATAACACTAAAGGTTATTAATAATGAGGATGATATTTAAATATTTTATAGTATGTGTCACTATTTTGCATATCATTTAATGAATCTTAAAATAATATCATTATAAAGAAATAACATGCACTGAGAAAAAAATCTGTAATTGACATCTAGATTGTTGCGAAATTCTCGACCATTTCGTCTATTCAGCTTATTGGCGTGCCTTATACGCGTAGCTCGGAAATATATATTTCTAGTTTAGGGATTTAGAAACTGACCACTTATTCGTTCTAGATGAAAGCTGTATATATATATATATGTGTGTGTGTGTGTAGGTATTTCTCTCAGTGTACAAATAATATTCAGGAGAATCATTCTTAAATCAAATAATTTTAAAGCATACAATTGCTGAAGAAATATAGCATCTAATGATTATAGCATCTAATGAACTTTATGTTTGTAAACATCAAATTATTTTCGTAAACATAGACAAAACAAAAAATATAATTTTAAGGTATAGATAATATATATATATATATATATATATATATATATATATATATATATATATATATATATATATATATTTCTGTATTCTAAGAAATAATTCTTTTAGAAATCAACACAAAATAATAATACTATCATTATTATTTCGATATTCATTCATGTTATAATATATTCATTCATATAATACTACCATTATTACTTTGATACATTATTGTTTTATCGCACTTGCACAACTTTGTCTTTCCTTGCATCTCAGTACTAATAATTATAAGATAAGAAACTTTTTATAGACCATGTTTTTACATTAACTTTCATCTCACCCAGGAGAAATAGTAGAAACTCGATGAACACTGCTCTTAGCTGACTCGCTCACTCAAGGGTTGTCGACAGGATTCCTTTTGTCCTGATACTCTTCGAAGTAAATTCCACTCTATCTATACACCGTAATATTCCACTACTCGCCAAATCAGCAATCTTCACTATCTAATAATTTAGCGCTAGCCTAACGAACTATCCTCATTAACACCACCCCTTCACCCAAAAATATTTTTATATTTATCCTTAACTTAACCGCCTCCAATCACTTCACTTAGCAAAACTTTAAAACCCTGTTGATATCCACTTCGCACTCCGCAAGTTACTTTCTCCGTTCAAGCTCTATGCCGACGGAAAATCATTCTAACTTTATATGAAACTTTACCGACCGTTTGCTTTGACCATCCTAAACTCCGAACTACACTGTTAAAAATTTTGTCCTAGGTTGAACCAAAACATGGTACACTGTTAAAAATTTCTGTTCAAGGTTGAACCAAATGTTGGTACTACACTGTTAAAAAAATGCAGAAAAAATACAGAAATTCTCTGTAATTTCAGAAAAAAAGTCGTAAAATACGTTTTGTCTACGTAATTTTTCCGTAATTTACGCCTTTTTTTCTGAAATTACAGAGAATTTCTGTATTTTTTCTGCATTTTTTTAACAGTGTACAGTAGCTTCAGTTTGCTAGGTTGAACCAAAACTTGGTACAAGTATAGCTTCAACCATGCGATGGTGAAACCTTCTACTATGATTTGGCGTTTCTTGATTGAAAAAAGCACCAAATTATGGTAAAAAAATTCTCCATCTTATGGATGTAGCTATTGCAGTACCAAGCCTTGGTTTAGTAAAGCACCAAATAAGGGTAAAAGGTTTCACCATCGCGTGGTGGCAGCAAAAATGTACCACAATTTTTAACAGTGCACTGCGTCACCGGAAGTAGCTGGATCCAACTCAGTTTTAAAACTGTGGCGACCTTCCGTTGTCTCAACCTTACAGATGTTTAATTTAAACATGATTTCGTTTCAATAGAAATTTTACTGATTCACATTTCTCTTGTGAGTAGATGTATGGTAGCTCCAAGTTTTGGTGCAATTTAAATTCAATCGCAAGAAGTAGAAAACCACATAATGGTATTCTTTATACCTTTACTTTACATATTGGTTCAATCTTTAACTGAAAATTTTAACAGTGTATTAATTATATGCATTATCCATACATACAAAAATTATTATCTGAATTCGCGATATCTCAAATCATACAGTTACAGTAAAATCTTCTAATTATATTTTTTCATGATCTTAATTTATTCTTCACTATGTTAGAAAATTATTAAAAATATATATATAAATTAATAAATATCACAAAATAAATACATTTTTTAGAGCAATATGAAAATTAGAAGTTAAACAATAATAATAATAATAATAATAATATAACATATTTATTCGATGTAAGAAATGTAGGTGAAAATAAATATCGTCAAATATAACTACATCTTTATTATTATTCATCTTAAATCTAACTAACATTCATCATTCATTGTTCCGTGATTTATAGTCCTTTCGATGAAAATCATTTACCTTCGCAACTTTTTCTTCAGGTGTAGCTGGCTTTTATTGATGATATTTATCGTATATGAGATAACTGATTTATCGTCCTTTGACAGGAAACATTTTATTTATCACAGTAATGACTTTATAGCAAAAGGAAAGAAAATTCTTCATTTATGTGTTTACAATTTAATATTTGAAAAAAGTTGGTAATAATCATTTTACATACTGTTTTTAATCATCAGAATATGAACTTTATATTATTATTCAGATTATTTTTAATACTGAGTAAATGCATTTATTAGAATTACAAAAATAATATACTTTTTAAAACATACAAATCGCACACCAGCCATTTCTTTCGTTTTATTTACATTACTGTTGTAAAATAGTTCTATTCGTCTTATTTAATTTCAGAATTTTACCCATTAGAAACAGATTTTTTTTTTTTTTTTTTTTTTTTTTTTTTAATAGTCATGTGAAAAAATCGAAAATTTCAGCAGTCAATTAAAAAGATTTAATGCCAAAAATAATAAAACTAAAATATCAAAAGTAAGTATATTTATGACACACACTGTGCATAATGTTGCTGCAGCCAGTGTTGGGCATAATTGATTAAAAAGTAACTGAATGACAATTGAATTACAATTAAATTATAATTACAATTATTTTACTGTCAATCAATTAACAAGTAATTGATTACAAATAAATTGAATTACTTATTCAATTTATTTGTAATAATCCAATTTATTTGTAATGAATTACTTGTTAATCGATTGACAGTAAAATAATTATAATTATAATTTAATTGTAATTTAATTACTTTTTAATTATTTGTTTTTTACTTATGCCCAACACTGGCTCTAGCTCTATAAAAAAATTTCTGTTTCAGTTATTTATTACATAATCAAAGAACATTTTAAAACAAGTCTGTACTTATATATTATAACTATTCTACAAATTACAGTTCAATCCACTCAAAACTATAAATCTTTTCAATTTCTTTTTTCGTGTAACATTATTCTGATGGAGCAAATTCTCTGTAATACTACGTAAGAATACGTCTATTGATTCCTGACGAATGATTCACTACCGAGATTAGTTCTGTCAAAGTTAGAGTGTTATATTTAATGACTTCCCAAACTAATGAATTCGGTTTTGAATGAGCGTGCTTGAACATAATTATGAAGTCCAATCAATTGAATAACGAGAGTTAAATAAAACGTTAGTCTTTTGTCGTTTGCAGAATGTTATTAAAATTATCTCTATATATAATTCCAATATCAGTTAACAAGATTGTATTCAATTGCTAGCATTCATTTACACTCCATTAATTTTAATTTAAACGCATAATTTATAGCAAGAGGGAATTATTATAGATTCCATTTCTCTTTGAATTTACTGTAAATGGAAGTATATTTTAGCATCTAAAAATTGAAAGTAAAAAAGGAATAATACTTTGTTTTAGTGAGAAGATATAACTATATTTTTAAGAATATGTTTAAATGAATGCTATTATTTTCAACAAGGGCAGTTTTCGTATAAATAATAAGAGTATGAATTTTCATACAAATATATATATAATAATGTATGGCACGTATAAAAAGGCAAATAGAAATAAGCAGATTTAGCGCATGAGTGTAAGTTCGGAAATCTCGCGCGTAAGTGCTAACAGATAAAGAAGTAATGACAACATATAAGAGAGATATACAAGTAAATTAACTTATAATTCTAACTCAAAGATAGTTTTTATATAAATGAAAAAAAATATTATTTAATATCAATAAATATAGGTATATGATGGCTCAAAAGTATTTTGAAGCTATAAAAATTAATTAAAAATAAGCAGATTTTGTACAGGATTCTGCGTTCGGGAATCTCGAGTATGAGTGCAAATACAGATTGGAGCAATAATCTATGTAATATTTCTGTAACGAGGACCAGTTAGAATTATTTTTTGTCGAAACGATACAATAGTGAGGAAATTAATAAAATATTCAAGGATTAAAAAAAAAAAAATCTATATAATATTTCTCTAACGTGGACCAGTTACAATTATTTTTTGTCGAAACGATACGATAGTTAGGAAATTAATAAAGTACACAAGGATTAAAAAAATATTTAAAAATTAACAAAAGCACGCGGACTTAACTCAATGAACTAATAATAATAATAATAATAATAAGACGATATTTGTATGATGACATTATTTTATGGAAAAATGTATTTTTAATAGTTGCTTCTTCAGAAACTTTGCAAGAGTTATTTTAAAATTAGCATTATTTTAAAGATGCATACAGAATATGAAACATCATCATAAATTGACTAAATAACGGATTAATAAAAAGTATAATCGAAATATGATTTTTTTTTTCTTTTAACAACACATTATGCCAAAATAAATAAAATATCATCACACTCTTGGCGATAAAAATTTAAAAGCATCATGGGGGTTCTTTAATAAAATTGTACAGCCTGCGGAAGTATGAAAACTGGGGGTCGTCAACCATGAATTTTATTTTGAAACATTTCTTTGAATTATTCTGGTTTCACTATTGATCAACAATTATTTATATATATTTTTTTAATTAACTAAAGTATGAAATTTAGGTGGCAACACTTCGTTTTAATTCATTTCTGTCATTTTAAAAAGTACGTGGCTCGGTACAAATTCAGTACCAAACGAAAGGGGCAATTTTTTTTAATCTGAGGGGTACAAAAAGTTTTCCGTCGCAACAATTATTTACATTTTTTTATTTTTTTATTATTTTTTTTTAATTAACTAAAGTATGAAATTTAGGTGACAACACTTCATTTTAATTCATTTCAGTCATTTTAAAAAGTACGTTTCCCAGTTTTACGGTCAAAAAATGAGATAAAAAAATAATATTAAAAAATAAGAACAAAAGTAAAATTTTTACAGATTGAAATTAATAGTCCTCTGTGCTAAATTAAAATCTTCCTTTGACAGAATTCTTAATTTATTTTATTTTTTAATTATTTTATTTTTATTTTCTCTCCCCGTACCATTTAAAAAGTTTTGGGAATACATTGTAAGCAATCACTAATATGATTAACCTATGCTGTAAAATTCCTTCTGTAAATTTTAATTTACCATTTATTCATTACTTTAATCATAAGCTCTCTATTTTATTATTATTATTATTATTTATTACTTACGTTATAGGTGTTTACTTCTAAATATTTAAAAGATTACAATTTAAAAGGAAGTATTCAAGAAATAAGTTCATTCATTAAGTTATTAACCCCCCCCCCCCCCGAAAAAAAAAAGGTGATTTTTTTTTTTTTTTTTTTTTTTTTTTTTTATGCATATATATATTATCTTACATCAATATTGTTACGTGATCTCTTTTGTTAGTGAATTTAATTTGGCATATCTTTTCATTGACGAAAGACTTATAAAATAAATTTAAATATAGTTTTTCAGATACATATGTGAAATATAAGATTTATTGTGTTTTAATTTAATTGTTTTATAATTTATTTATTGAAAAATATCTCATTTATGTAATCATCAAATATATTTTTAAATTTAGATTGTTATTATTATTATTATTATTATTTTAATTTTTTATTTAAATCTAAAATGTTTAAATTTTCCTTAGATGTAGAAGAGAATTTTATTATTGAAAACCTACTCTAAGTTAGTCAGGTACAAGTTTAGAAATATATTATCATTATTAGAAATATAAATTTTAGTAAGGGAGGTTTGTGATGTTTTAAAAATAAAACCTAAATAAAACCATTTTTGATTGAGGCCTAACGGAGGTATTTTCTGAATATCATGGAAAAACTTATTATCATCGATGTATTTATCCGAATCCTTGGGAAACCTCTGTAAAACCTAAAAAAGTGCAGGTTTTCAAAGGTTCAAAAAGTAAAAGTAAAAAAATACGTTTTTGGTTGCAGGTATAGTGGTGGTATTATTTAAATACCATAGAAAAACTTATTATTATCGATGTATTTATCTGAAACCTTTGGAAGCCTCTATAAGACCTAAAACAGTGCAGGTTTTAAAAGGTTTTAAAATTGAAACCTTTAAAAAATATTTTTGATTGTAGGTATAGTGGAGGTGTTATCTAAATACCATAGAAAAACTTATTATTCTCGATGTATTTATCTGAAACCTTGGGAAACATCTATAAGACCTAAAACAGTGCAGGTTTTAAAAGGTTTTAAAAATAAAACGTTTAAAAAACGTTTTTGACTGTATATATTATCCAAATGCCATAGGTAAACTTATTATCACCGATGTATTTATCCGAAAGCTTTTGAAACCTCTAGGAAACCTCTAGAAAACATAAAACCACGTAGGTTTTCAGGAGGTTTTAAGAATAAAACCTAAAGAAAACTTAGATGAGGTTCCTTTTCAGGAAGTATTTTTTAGCGAAACTTCAAAGAAACCTTTTAAATACCTGAAAACCTAGATAAAACCATAAAGAATGTTTTAGAAAACCTTAAATTTTAGTAAGGGTGTGTACAAGTGTGTATATCTCACATAAATAAAATACGGATGAACTTAAAATGAAGTAAATTTACTATTACACTGCTCTGAGAGAAAAAAAAAATAATGGAGATCTGATACCATTCTTGCAGATTCTTATGTAAAATGACCTCCTGAATCCGAATATGACCACCATTTTGCACAATCACCCATCATTTTTTCTAGATACACCCCCCTCCCTCAATTTTATCATTGTTTGGTAATTCTATACCCATCAGTTCGATTTGGAGAGGAACGATGATTATTTTAACCGTTAAATGTCTTCTGACCTGAAGAGCTACAGAGGTAGAAAGTTCTAAAACACGAACATTTGTAGTAAGCATGAAATTCGAGGATATTTATGGCCAGAAAACGAAAGAAAATCAATAAAAACAATCAGTTTCTATTTCTTTTTTTTTTTTTTTTTTTTTTTTTCGTAATATTTCTCTTATTTTTTATATATTCCAGCTTCCAGTTTGCCATTTTCTTACAAAAACACCCAAAACAATAAACGTTATACAGTGAAAATTTTTCAAAATGTTGGTGAGTGAAGTAAAGTCTCAAAGCTCTCAGAAGAAAGTTTTATTGATTCACTATACGACGTTTACTTTCAATAATTCCCACATTAAATGTTTTGGGCAGCAAAACACGAACAGCAAAATATCCTACTTTGACACGTGTTAAAGATCACCACATAAGATCACCACCGTCGAGAACACCAGAAAGTTCCCTCTCTTATCCAAAACGTGTACTAAAGGTAGATAACGACTGACGACTACAATGTTAAGAGAAATGACCTTTAACACGTGGCAAAGGAGGATATTTTACTGTTCATGTTTTACTACCCAAAACATTTAACGTGGGAGTAAAGCAAATTTCGTACAGTGAATCAGTCAAACTTTCTTGTGAGGAATTTGAGACTTTACTCCACTCACCAACATACTGAAAAAAAATTCACTGTATACTTTTTTATTATTTGGGGCGTTTTGGTAAGAAAATGGCAAACTGGAAGCTGTAATATGTAAAAAATAAGAGAAATATTGCGAAAAAAAAAAACCACAAACTGATTGTTTTTATTGATTTTCTTTTGTTTTCTGGGTACAAATCCCCTGAAATTTACTCCTTACAACAAATGTTCGTGTTTTAGAACTTTCTACCTCTGTAGCTCCTCAGGTCAGAAGACATTTAACGGTTAAAATAATCATCGTTCCTCTCCAAATCAAACTGATTAGTATAAAATTACCAAACAATGATAAAAATGAGGAAGGGGGTGTATCTAAAAAACGGTGGGTGATTGGGTAAAATGGTGGTCATATTTGGATTCAGGAGGTCATTTTACATAAGAATATGCTAAAATGGTGTCAGAGGCAATTTGTCATGCCGAGCAGTGTTATTTGTGTACTTTCCATTTTTATTTGTATAGGTCTATCCATTTTAAAGATATATGTGTGATATTTATATATGTAATGACAAAAAACACAACCTTTTTTGTCATTACATGAAAGTCTGTCATGGATAGTTTGTCAAACTTTAAAGATAGATTCTGTATTAATATTGTTATGAAAATTGTCAACGTTCTTGCATGTAGAAAGCAGTTCGTCAAGAAATGAGCAGGCTATAATTGGCGAATTCACTTTATTTAACAAATGATCTAAAAAACAGACAAATATTAATATAAGTAATTATTTAGTTTTTGGTATTTTTTAAATTTCTGTAGCTCACAGATCCATTTTATTTGTAATATTTGCTTAAAACTAATATACATATCTTTTGCAGAAAGAAAAATATTAAAATGATGTTTGATTGATATTTAGTCACTATCATATTTCTGTACTATATTTAATTTTTCTTTTTTTTTCTACAAAATACTTTATCGTAATGAAATATTTCACAGTTTTTGCTTTTAAACCTAATAGATTCATTTTGACTATCATTTTATAAAATAAGTGCGATCATTCATAACTTTATTCCCTGATTCACATAACATACGTATTTATTGGCTAAAAAATGTATACTAAATGAATTATATTTGCATTTTTTTTTTTTTTTTTTTTTTTTTTTTTTTTTTTTTTTTTAAATTTAAACAGATACGTAATTTATTTTTTAATTTAAATTTACTATTTGCTGTAATATTACAAAAAATAAAATAAAATAAAACAAAATTAAATAAAATATTTTTAAGGACGTTGTCTGATTAAAATACAATCAAGATTTCTTGTAATAGAATTAGCTACAGTAATATTTTTAAGCGTTTATTAATTTATTATAATTTTAAACATGAACTTCAGTTTTCAAAATCAACGTAATTAACCAAATGAATATTCCCAATCCACTAAATATCATAACTTGTTTATATTTTACAGAAATGAAGTATGCTAGATAAATAACAGTATTAGAACAAATTCAAAATTAAACTTATGAAGGACCTGTGTAAATTGTTCTCAAATTTAAATTTTATTGTTCTTTGGTAAATCGAAAAATGTTTCTTTATATAAGGACATTTATGTAATTAAAATATAACTTAACTAATTGAATTAAACTTTTTCATAAAAAAATTACAATTTTATCTTCAAACTTATGTAAATTCCTTAATTTTTAATCATGGATCGCTTCTACTGACTAAATTTTATACTTTCTTATATTAAAGAAATATATACTGCATAAATAACAGTCACAGAACTAAATTAAGATTCAAATTTTAGAAAATTCACGTAATTCATTCTGAAGTGTAAATCTATTTATTCCTTTTATAATAAAAAAAAAATAATTTTTAATTCTTTTGTCTGAATAAAATATGTCAAGACATTTTCATAATGAAATATATGTTACAGCTTTTATTTTTAAATTTACAAAAAATTACCAAATGTACAATCATGAACTTCGATATGTAAAATTAGTTTGATCGTTGAAACTTTTTCTAAAAATTAAATGATTGAATTTTATAATTCTCCTATATTCTACAAAAAATAAGTACGGTAAGTGCTCCAGTAATTAACACTTTTAGAGCATTTTCTTATGTTTTTAATGTTCTACTCATCAGAAACTATTTTTAGATAACTTAATACATGGCCAGAAAAATGTTCAGAACCACATATATGTTAAAATATATGCATTTGATAATAATATATATATATTTTTTTATGAATTTTTATTTGACACTCACTCAATGTTCCAGTAATTGACGCTGACAGTTTTTCATTTTACCAGCAATTGGCACCCTATGTCCCAGTGTTTGACACTGCTAGTTATTCATTTTACCAGTTATTGGCCCCCTATGCTGCAGTGTTTGACATACGATGTTAAAATTATTATATGTAAAATATATGCTTTTATTATTTTTCTTATTTATTAACTATTTCGAGAAAGATGTCAATTACTCGAGCATGTCAACCACTGGAGCACCTACCGTATGCTGCATAAAAAATAGTACAAAAAATAAATTCAGTTTTAAATTACGAAAATTTATGTAATTCATTATACAGTTTAAAACTGTTTAATCGTTGGTATAATGTCAATGGTTTAAGCCTATTTGTCTGAACAAAATATATAAAGACATTTTCCTCGAAGTAAGACAGAACGAGTCTGAGGGTGTGACATAACACGCCGTGCTGCATGCATGCGCTATTATCATCGTGAAGCCAAACTTGGAGTTTTTGTGTATGACGAGTTTAAAACACTTGAAATAAGAAGAAATCTCAAATTCAAATTAGATAAAATCAAAACAAATTATTATAATAATCAAGATACACTGCGTACGAATGCAGAGTGATTCTTAACTCTATGTACAAAATTGTAGGTGAAATAGAAGTAGAGATTGAGATTTAAGGGATTTAAAGGCACACTAGAACTATGCAGTAGGTAATCGGCAATGGCCTGGGATACACCCGAATAGTTGTACGGAGACATGACATTAAATTTTTGTTTATTCTCTGCGGTATGGATGTCTAGGAATTTTCTGTAATCCATAAAGATATTATTTTTACGGTATATGGTGGATATTGCAGCAACGAAGAGTTTTGCATGCGTCAGACACAAATAATGTACACGACTGGCTCGAGTATTCCGAGAGTAGGTATGCTTCTCTCCACAATCGCATAGGAAAGCTCCTCTCCACAAAGGATAAAAAAGTTATGGAATGCCTTCTGTCGTACCACCCCTACGAGAGAGTCCGAGACCGGCGCCAACTTCCCAATGCACAGCTATAGTGTGACGTTAAAACCTACTCCCTCACCCATAGTAAAGCATTGTCAGAAATGACAAGTGACGTGACACCAATTAACACATTGTAGATATTTTATTTCCTATTTTGTGCAGTATGACTCACCCTTTTGGCATTCCTCTAAAACTTTACATTATTTTATGATTTTAGCCACTTGTATTGCATTTTTATATCTGTTTTGTCAACAGATACCCAGTTAAAGTGTCCATGTTCAAACACTGGCCTGGTCTTTTTCTGCTTTCGTAAATATTTAGTCCATTCTGTTAAAATCTATAGTACCAATGACCGGTGGTTTTATCCTGCTTATTTTATTTTTATCCGATAATTATGGTTGAAGAAAAAAATATTTTATTTGTGGTACTGGGTCTGTTTTCACATAGCAAAAGAAAAAAATAAATAAATAAAAATAAAACAAATAAATCCAGCATTCTTACTAGCTAATGTGCGAGTCCGATGTTGCCCGGGTAGCTTTAATCGTAGAGCGTTAACACGCTAACCCCAAAATCTCAAGTTCAGATTATTTCCTGCATACTTCTCCGCCCTTGGGAAGACCAATTCGGCGAATCCATAAATTATTAATAGTAAAATCGGTCTAAATCTACATCTTCATTATGCGTTATAGTCATGTAATTTTATGAAATGCATTTCAATTACCCAATATAAATTTTATTGCTAAAAGAACAGTAAATACAAATACTCCGAGATAAATATATACACAAAACATTTCTTTTAAAAGTTACTGGAAATGGAAGCAAAGAATAATCGTGTAAATAGTCCTTCTTTAAAAAGAATTCAGATGAAAGAATTTCAAATGTATATCTTAACATATACTAAAAGAGAACTTTCGTCTGGAGAACCGGATATTTTGTACGTTTAGCCAGTATAAAGAGGATAATCTTTTGAGAATCTTTTCAAGTTGTAAGTGAATCAATAGAGGTGAAAAATATCCTAGAACTATTTTATAAACTGCCGAAAAAGAAAAAAACAAATGTTTGAAAATTTTAAATTCACCAGCAATATTAAAAACATATGAAATTATTAAACTATACTATTCCAGATTTTCAAGAAGTATTTTATTTATTTTTATTGAGAAATAAGTCAAAAACTCTATGATTTTATTCTACTCATTAATTAATTGTTTCGTAAAAATGCCTTAACCCGTTAGCGCCCAGTGTCCTCATTTGAGGACAGCTAATAAAATGGCACGCATATTATTTGTGGTTTCTTGGAATGATTTCTGCTTTTCAGTGACAGTTTATAGCGTCACTCTAAATGATCCCTGAAAGTTTTATGTGCATACTATTAATTATTATTTCATAATTTGGAATTTGATGTATTTTACTGTCAGTTGTCTATATTAGATTAGAAGTGAAATAATCAGCTAATAATATTTTTCAAAGTTAATTATCGCGTTAACGGGTTAATCTCAAAAATATTTGCATCTGTTCATTGACACATCATTTTGGCAATCAGTATGTGGGCCAATTAAATGGTTCAAATGTTTTATAATAATCAAATATTCAATCGGCTCATTAATAAATTCATGAAAATGTCCATTTATCTTATATTCATTCTGTTAGTGCTCGCATATATACAGATGTACATTCCGTGATATTTCATTCTTTTTATTGCAATGTATACAAAATACGAGTAAATATGTAAATAAGAACCATAAGGTACACACATCTGCAATAACTTACAATATAGGGAGCATGCAATATATAAATATATACACAAAACCATTGTTATAATATATTTTATATTCTATAAATTAAGGGATTACCTTAATCAGGATATCCTATAAAAAAGAAAGTAGTTAATATACAGAATAAACAAATAATTCGTATACAACTATATCCTAGCAATGCTAATATTTGTTTCATGATTAATCCATAATGCATGGTTTTTATTTCTTGTCCTTAATCCATATAAATAAGCAGAAGCATCTGTGTGTGTATCGGTATGTGTATCTGTCTGTGTATCTCTCTGTGTATCTATGTGTCTGTTTGTCTGCCTGCTTTCTGGTGCTCACACTATTGATCACACTGCTATAAAACTTGGCGGTTGGATATCGCCTGCGTATCTTAGCAGCAGCTATTATGCTATTTATTTTTTACTTATTATTTCATTCATTTGAAGGCGAAATCTTTTTTTTTATTTATTTGTTATGGTTATTGAAAATCAAATGGTAGTGCAGTAGAAAAAAATTAAGTATATTAAATTTTAAATATTTAAAAATGTATTTATAACAATTATGTTTATATATCATTTTTATAGTATAACAACTTTTTATTATTGAAAATCAAATGCTAGTGCAGTAGAAAAAAATTAAGTATATTAAATTTTAAATATTGAACAATGTATTTATAGCAATTATGTTTATATACCATTTTTATAGTATAACAACTTTTTATTTTTCATTTTCTTAACTAATTCCCTTGAAAATATATATACATATATATTTTTAATATTTATCGGGAATATGGTAGTATATGTAGTAGAATGTATTACAATAATTAAAATTTAAGTTTAATTAAAATTTATTTGTTTCTTATTCATTTAATGCCTTTTAAAAGAAAATATTCTTTTCATTTGTTTATTATATTGGTAGTATCAAATCGTAATATAGTATAGAGCGGGGGCTATAAAGTGCATAGTTCAAAAACTAAAATAATCAATAGATGCTGAGATACAGTCATCTTTAAAAATCACAGTTCTTAAGTAATAGCAGACATTTCTGTGGGCAATGGAGTTTGGAAACGATACAGTGCGGGCAGAAAAAGAGCTACCGTAAGCAGCGGGTAATCAAAGCGAGATTTAGAGCAATTTCAAAGTTTTTTTTTTTTTTCTTTTAGTTTTTAGTTTTTAAATATAATGTGGTATACAAAATAAATAGCGTTTCTTTTTTTTTTTTTTTTTTTTTTTTTTTGTTAATTCATTTAAAAGTAGTGATTAGCAAAGCAAACGTAGCCTGCTAGTGAATAAATAAATTACATTTCCTGATACCAAGGACGACAAGTATAACTTTATATTGTTGAATCACTTTGTAGGTATATTTCAGAACAGCGTTGTTTAATTATACTAGTGATGGAATTAAGAATCGTTCATATTTTTACATTTGATACATTGAATACACTGACGTTCTGTGAAATTAATTGATAATCATTCTGATGAATTAATGCATGAATCATCTGTAAATAGCTTGAACTTTATATCCTCTAATTTTGAATTTCAGGAGATTGTAGGTATTACAAAGCTCATTTGTAAGATACTGTCTAAAAATTAAGAATAGAATGTTCAATTATATGTAACAATATGAAATATATCAAAATTTCCTTTATAATTGTTTTTATTTAAGAAAAATAAAATTATTATTATTATTATTATTACTAGTAGGATTATTAGTACTAATATTTTTTCTTTCTTTTTTTAACGTATTCAACTTTATGTGAACTTCTAAGAAATGCAAGCAAACCGGTTCACTTTCGTACTATAAAAAGCAGGAGAAGCCGCCTAGAGCCTCTTTTGAAGCACCTCTTTTAAATGATAATCTTTAAAAAACAGTTTCTATGATTTTATAAAGGATTATTACTTGAAATTTATAGTGTCTGCAGTTAAGAAGGAATATAGTACACAGATCCCCTGTTGCTTCCTTCCCATATAATCAGATGGATTTTTTGTTAATTCGTATTATAATAATATACAATGCAAAAATGAAGTTTTCCAAATTCTGTTTTTTGAACTACAGTCATTGACATATCGCCGTAAAAAAAAAAAAAAAAAAAAAAAAAAAAAAACTTTTTTTTTTGTACATAATATTTTTATAGTACGAAGAAACAAAAATTCTCTTGGATTATATGGGAAGGGAGAAAGAGGAAAAGTGGCTACCTTGCAGCTTTATGTATAATTGTTCTGATGGCTGATTGATTCCTTGCTTGATTTTTTTTTTTTTTTTTCGCAAGATCCAGAATGGGATGATGTCTTGATGAAATTGATTGGTTATGATTCTAATGAAACGGATGAATACATGAATGTTCTGAACAGTTTAAAATATGGTAACTTTATTTTTGAGAGTTAATCTTTTCTGTTGTTCACATAAGCATCCAGATGCTAATTAATTTAAAATTAATATGTATAAAAAATACCAATTGCATAAAAAGATGGCTGAATAGAGTAGAAAAAAATGGAAGGCTAATTTGTGAGGACGTATGCGTAGTGGTGGAAGCCATCGCCCTCATTTAACTTTACTTAATTAAAATATGAAGTAGCGACAAAGTCAGATTTATAAAATAAATAAAGAGATTTTATTTAGAGCTTAATGAAAAGGTGGACGTTGGACTATATTCACATTCAATACCTTTATAAACTTAAAGGGGCTGCCTTCATAAATGCTCTAACCATAAATGGATACCAATCTCAACTGCTTCCCTTAACGTCGTTACCTCTCACGACTTTACTAATCTTCCGTTAGTGGGAGGATTCCCTAATCTACTATACTACTCGACCAACTATCTTCTACTATAGCCGCTCGCTACTAACTCCTTTGACCTCCTACTACTTCTACTACTTCTCCCCCTCTACTATGATAAAACATCACATTTTATATCAATCTCACTTTCCAAAATACTAAGATACCGCAAATTATAATTTAGTTTAGCATAAGAACTAACTCCATTCATCAACCGAATCCTAAAACTCTGCACATTCACATGTTATTCGTAAAGTGCGAACTCCGTTTGTAGCGTTACGCTAACATGACTTTACCTCACAAATTTATTTATTCAAGTTACTTCTTGATTTAAAAAGTTAATTGCAATACAATAATTGTGTCCTTGTAAATACATAGCACTTGTATTTTTTTCTTGACTTAAAGTAAATTTCTTATTAATATACGTGTAGCTTGTTAACTTATTTTGTATTGTAATAACTATTTTAAGGATTTAACTAATATCAAATTGCATTACATTTTATGTGTATGGCTTTTAATAAGAAAATAGCGTAAAATTTACAGACTGTAGATTTTCCTTGAAGGCAGTTGTCTTAACAACTTTCTAGAAATCCTTTCTGTGTTAAAAGAAAAATACAATGAAAATACACTAATAGTTACGTTTCAATTAGAAAAGATAGCCTACAGTTAAGCTGACTTTATAGTAAGTAATTACTTTTTTCAATCAGAATAGTGTCTTCTTAGAAAAGAAAAAAAAATTCCAAGAAAAAACTATTTTTCTAAAGATAAATATCTATTACTATATCATACTTTACATAATGTATAGCTTTATTTATTTTCTTAATTTAGATCATATATCTGCATAATAAATCAATACAGGAAAATCTTTTGTAGCAGTTCTTTTTATTTTTCTGTTTCATTTTACTTATTTATTTATTTACATTTGTTAAAGACGTAATTGAACCTATTAAATGTGTTATTTTTATGCCCCCCCCCCCAAAAAAAAAATTAATTAATTATTTATTTATTTTAAATTATATTACTTTATAAAGCCCCGTTTACTTTACAGTTTTTAACTTTTTGGAAAAACATCCTTAATATAAGGCCACAAACTACAGGGATTTTTTTAAATCTTAAATTAACATTTGCAAACAGGAAAATTCAAAGAATTTTGTAAATGTTAAGCAACGAAGTAACGGAAAATTATTATAATCTATGCAGCGTCTTAAAAATAATCTTAAAGACTCTTGAAATACATTTTTCACTAATTTCGAAATATAAACTCACTAAAATCATACTTCAAATAGTGTTTGATTTCATAATATATTTAAATAAACTTTTTCTCATTTACATTTTTTTAAGATGTCTTAATAGAATTTGTATAATTTGTTTCAATGTCTGTCCGACTACCTTTTTGTATGTTAGAAATATTTTCAAAAGCTGTAATTTTATTGGAAACATTAAAATAATTTCAGGGAAATTTACAGTGACATAGGCATTAATATATTTTTACGATGAATATATTTTACATGTACATTCTTTTATAATCAATGCTCGTAAATTTTAAATAATGGTATTACAGAATTCTTAACGTCATCTAGAAGCCATTATATATAAAGTGAATAAATTTAGAACATTATAAAATTTAGAAATTAATAGATAATGTTTAATACCAACAATATTAAAAGAAAAGTGATTTTAATTCAATTTAAATGTTTAAATGTTAGCACTCATTTTTCCTATAATTTTAATTTACGGAATATTAATTAATAAATAAATTCATTTTAAATTACTCACGCTAATTTTTCCAAATAGGACTATAACACCAATGCTCACAGGGTATGATTTTTATCAAGTGATATTCAGGAAAGTTATCAAACGGAAACCAAGAATTTTATAAAATTATGAAAAAAAGATAACAGGAATAGAGAATTAGAATTGGAAATGCTCAAAAATAGAAGGAATTAATCGTAGAGCAGAGAGATCGCAAGATTTCGGAAAAGTGTATAGCTATTTCAAGCCTAAAATTAGTGCATGTTCCTGTCTTATGGCAAAGCCCAAATTATATATAGTAAATTTGGGTTTTATTGGGCTGCCACAGAGGATTTATTTATTTTTTTATTTATTTCGTGATTTTTTGTACCACTATTTTCATAAAATTAATTTTATAATAAATTTATGTAGGCAAAGTGTAAGCGAAAATATATTGCAAATTGAAAATTCATTGAAAATATATTGTAAATAGCGGTACAAAAAATAAATAAATAAATAAATCGCCTGTGGCAGTTTTGTATATATGTATGTATGTATATTTACAAAACAGAATAATTAAAGTTATCAATTCATAAAGTGAGAAAACTTTAAAAATTTACAATAAATGGTGCGTCATAACATTAATAAATAATAGTTTAAGATTAATAAAGAATAAATCATGAAATATCACTTTTAAAGAGGATTTTAAACAGTTATAAAGAATGATAATTGAAATAATACAAAACAGTAATCCATTTCTCTTTACCAGGATAAAAATGTCTGCAGAAATATGTGTAATGCTTCGATTTACGAAAATGTTTAAACACAGTATCTTTCCTAATTGCACGGAAGAACTACATCAAAATACAAATCACAAATATAAGGTGTATATATTAGGTATAGATAATAATATATTTAAATAAATATAAAAACTAATTTTATATATAATGTCAAAAAAAAAAAAAAAAAAAAAAAAAAAAAAAAAATCTTGCTATTTTTATTAGAATAATACGTTTTTATATTAAATAATCAGAATTATGCCCATTATCCATTACTAACAATTTTACACGTATAAAAACATTACAAAATGTAGTGAATAAATTTCAGATGAAAAAGGGAAGAAATTCAAAATATACAACTAAGAAAAAATAAAATTCTATGTTTGCGAAAAAAGTGACTAGATTCAGAATATTATACATTTTTCTATTCTGTCAAGAAAGTCACAGGATAACTGTTGATGAATGGTGACGTGTTATATTTTCAAAAACATTCTGTATTTTTTATTTGAACCAGACTCCCTATGCATAAATGTAAAAAGCATTTTTTCACACGTTAAAAACATGACAAAAGTTATTTAACATTCAAAACGTATTTTCTGTTCATTTTAGCCTCTTCTAAAGGCCAAATTTAAATATTTTAAAAATTCACATTGAATTTTACATTAATCGTTAGATTGAAGTATAGATATCACAGCGTATTTTAAGTATTTAGCAATAATGTATTTCAATATTTGTGAATTTTTTTATGTTTCTTTCTTTAGGAATCAACGAATCGTAATCATTTTGTTTATTTATGTGTCTTTCTCTGTATATTTATTTTGTATATATAAATATATACATATATTTTCAACGCGATAAATTTCAAAATAGTGAATTAGTTTGAAGAAAAAATGGATATTATACATAGGGAGGACGGGGTACAGTGGACCACCCCTATTTAAATCTATTAATATTCAACTCTTTTAGTTCATATCAATACACATGTATGGCAGCATAGTACTAGTTGTATGCAGCCAAAAAAATCCCATGGGAAATAGTAAGATAACCATTTTGAGCAGTTTTTATATTTTGAGGTGCTCAAAGTAATTCTTTCACATTGACGTTTTTATTATTTATAACGATTAAACTAGTGACTATAAATACTATATAGCTGTTAAAGGAAAGCAAAATATTGCTGTTTTTAAATTCCTAAAAATTATTAGCATATTTATAGTCGATATATTATTTTATTATTATTATTTGTTTTACTCTGACACGGGGCACAGTGGACCACCTTCCAGTGCGCCTAAAAGTACAAATTAGATATAATATATTTGTTTTACTTAAATTTATAGATACAAATATAATGTAAAGTATACCTCAAAGTAATAAATATCTTAATGTTATAATAAAATAAAAATAATAATAAATTTCTGAAAGAGTAAGTATTTGAATAGTAATATAATTATTGTTAATATCTAAGTTTATTAACTATTTGAATTATGAAATATTAATTAAAAAAATCTAATTTAAGAAATAGTAGGAATTACTTATTATTTTTGTTGTTTTTAGAGATCACATGTGAAAAGCGAAAGAAGTAGCTTAATATATTTTATTTAAATTTATCCTACAAATACAATGTATTATAATTATACCTCAAAATAATTACAAAAAAACATTAAATATTTGAATAGTAGTATAATATTTATTAATATCTGAATTAAAATATATTTGATTTATGTAATATTAATAAAAGAATAAAAAACAATATCTATTTAAACTTAATAATATTTCTTACTGAGATTTGATTTCTTATTTGTTTATTTTAATTTAATTTGGGTTATTTTTTTTTTTTTCATGAAAATGCTAAAATTACGTTATTTAGACTAGAATAGTATAAGAAACTAATTTTAGAGAGAAAAAAAGTAATTTATATTGATTTAATATAAACAAATGAGGCTGGTCCACTGTACCCCGGTGGTGGGGCACAGTGGTCCACTTTGTGAGTGCTCACAATTTATTTTTTAATTCATAATGTATTGAAAATATTGTTATAAAAGTATTAAGACATGTTAAGAAGGGCATAGGGATTGCTTTCTCTTTTTTTTCAAGTGCATTGTTTTTCAGTTTTTTGTGAAAAACAAATTAAGAGTGTAAAAGTGGTCCACTGTGCCCCAGTCTCCCCTACATAAGAAATATCTTGAATAAATTCGGTGGCCATATTTTTTCTCAAAATAGCTGCCATTTGCATATTTGTAACTCAGATATAAAGGTATTTATGGACAGATTTACTTAAAACTCGTTATTAAATAGCTCATATCATTGTCTCAGCCACATTTATTAATCATCTGCATGCACCATCTTTTTTCAAAATGATGAAAATTAATCTGTATTATCTAACTTAATTCGCCTCTTCCTGCAAAATAAAGGTCACTTGGATATTAAAAACTTACATGAATACGTACAATCCTAGAAAAATTAAAAATCCATTTGAATTGACGATATAATTAAACTGCACATAACGAAAGATATTTTAAACGTTTTTATCATATGTATTAAAGTAACACCGATCACCAGTTATCATATCAATAGTAAAATGTAATTACGAATGCTAAATTTTAATGACCTCTCTTTTAAAACAAAACGATAATTAGGCAAAATGATAACGCTGATATGCAATTTAACGACATGAGGAAATTTTGAATACCACTCATTTTACATGTCCTGGCGCGGAGCCATGAGAGTTCTTTTTAATGTAACTACGTTTCTCAAGCCTATCTTTGAGGACGATAACAAACACTTAGAGGGATGCCAAATTCACCGATATATTTAGATTTGGTAAACATTCAGTCATTCCACGTTTTCTTATCGCTATTCTTTCTAAAGCAAAGTGGTTATCAACCCTATTTTAACTCTCGAGTCGTTGAGTCAGCACATGTGGAGAAGCTCCCATGGTCGCAAAAAACAAGGTTAAAGACTAGTTTATAGCATTCGTCACTGTGAGCGTTGTTAAGTATAAGTGCAGAGAAGATGTTATCCGAAAGAGAGCATAATCAGATTCTTGCATTTAATCATTTATTTAAAATTTACTTAATTTTCATTTATTACAGGATTATACCATTAAGGAATTTTAAAGGATTTTATTGAAACATGGTAAACATAACGCGCTTCTAAACAGCGCACGTGGCCTGACGGGGATTTCCTTAAGAATGGACTTTATCGGCGTTACGTAATAAACCCTTGACACGTGACTACTACAGGGAAAAATGCAGAATTATAATGTTTACATTTGTGTTTTATGGGGGAAATGTTTACATTCGATAGGGAAACGTTTGCATCCTAGAGGGAAATCCATAGGGAAATGGAGAGTCAGATGTCACATGTTGGGTATTATTTAGCCTCGAACCCAAAAAAACGATAGAGTCCATTCGCGTGGCGCTTAACTTGTTAATCACAAACTATTCTTTAATAGAGTGGGAAATCAGTCGAGTTGTAAACAGACTTACACAAACACCTCGCTAAAACCTGCGGAATTACCAAACTATGTTATTAAATTAAAAACACATGATTAATTAAAATATGCTAACTATGATGCTATTATGTTGTCAATTAATATTATGTTATTTACAAAGTGATATAGTACATTACCATTAAACTTTGTCTTTGTCCCTTTTCCACGTCATAGGGTCATTTTTCTCTTCTCTGATTGATTAGAAGATGCTTCTTCTACAAACCTGTCCATAGTCGAAAGAAACAGGAAATTCAATCATTAGAAACATCGTGTGCGCCAAGAAATGGCAGTCACAGGCGAGATAAAACATGATAACACTAACCTAATCAGCAGATATGGTGTTGTAGTTGGGTTGAGCAGAATCGAGATCATGCAGATATCTGTTTTGAAACTCACAAGTCTTAGGATTTCACCAGTTTTGCAGCAAATCGTGAATTTCAGATGCAAAGAAAGAAAAAAATATTTTTTTCAAATTTAAGGAGTTGGCTTGTTTTGCAGTTCGACGGCACGTATGATCTCTGTTTTCACCGTAGAAGCAACCATTAGCGTTATACAGACAAGTGACATAAGTCACCTTTCTTTCCATATCGCAATTCAGTTCGTTTTACGAACATAAAGATGTTTTTTTTTTTTTTTTTTTTTTTTTTATTGTCTTGCATTTAAAGTAAAAATTTTCTTTTTGCCCAAATTTATCTAAAAAGTCGTATGAAAATCTTAAAACTCTAACTTTTTGAAAATTAACGGTAATAAATATTTATGAATAAGATATTACTTCCTATGTTATCTCTATATATAAAAAAAAATATATATATATATATTGTCGCAGGCGTCAATTTTTTTTTTTTTTGTCTGCTACCGCATCTTTTCTCGGAGGGCAGAGCCCTTCGCATCATGAGAGGTATCAATATCTTCCGAATACTCCAAGAAAGACATTTCAGATGCTTAGAAATATTTATCATTTTAATTAAAGAAGTTATTAATTAAAAAACGACGGCTTTATGAGGGTATTATTTTTGCCACCTTGAAAAATGTTTCTCTCAGTGACGTTATTCTTCTGCCATGAAGTCATTTTACAAGTGAAAATTTAAATGCGATCCATGGTTGTAGGTAGGTAGGTTCAGTTTAACGTCGCACCAGTACTGCACTGTGGGTAATTAGCGATGGTCTGGGACGCACCCTAGGATTGTTCCGGAAACATGCCATCACAATTTTAATCCTTCGCAGAGGGGGTGGCTCCCCCAATTTGGTGATCTCCAGAGGTGTAGTTTTGATGGGAGCATGGAGGACTTTGCGGCCACGACAAATTTTTTGTATACCAGCCACCATTAGTGTACACAGCGGTCTTTGTCCGGCTCAAGTATCGAACCAGCAATCTTCCAGTTATCAGATCGGCTCTTTATCGACTGGGTTACAGCAGCTTGAATCCACAGTTGTAAAAAAAAGAAATATAAATAGTCATATACTAAAGCTGTAAAGTCAAATGGTCTAGATATTATGAATTTCTTTCGATTCAAAAAAAAAAAAAGAGAAAAAAAGATTTTCAGTATAAGTTTTATAAAAATAAATAAAAATAAATAATGTGGTGATAAATATTATGTATTTCAATTTGTCACTGAATATGGGTTTTTTTATAATATTTTTCTGTTTTTGTCATATTCCTATTCAGTAAAAAACAAAGCAGCGAATTGGCGGGCAGAGCTCTGAATGAGTTGATAAATAAAGTGAGTCGGGGGCAAGCGAAGCCTTTCTCGAGGTTTGGTCAGCGGAGCAAGCAGGGGGCAGAGCAAACTAGTTTTAAAAAAATGTCATTTACATTTCCCACTTATTTCTAATAGGTAAGGGATAAAACCGAATTTTAATCTTATTAGCATATTCTGTTTACTAAGCAAATGTATTATTCTACACTTAATATCAATCTGAAATGAGTTTCTTAATTGTATTTTATACAATTTTAAATTTTCTATAAATTTTTAGGTAAAACGTTATTCGAAAACTATAATCGATTTCTAATTTTATATTTTTATTTATATTACAACATAGCTTACAACTGAGTTTAAACATATTCTTAATTTTTATTATTACTAACAATCATACATAGAAATGAGATATTTTAATACAATGAGAAGATATTATGCTTAGAAATATAAATTTACAAGTATTTACTTTAAAGTTCTTTCTACATAAGATATTGTACAGGGTATCAGCAATTTTAAAGTGTTTTTTGAGATATTGATATTTTCATTTTAAATTAAATATATATTCAAAATCATTCAAATTATAACTTTTAAAAGAGCCGATATTTTATTGTATTTTATTTTATTTATTTATTTATTTTATTTATATATTTATTTATTTTTTTGCTGGCAAAATATACATTTTAGTTGACTTAATAAATTTTCGGCATAACTAAACAATAGAATTTGTAAAACTTTGTGCTTTTTCACCAAGAAAAAATTAAATAATTTTGTAACGTTTATGGAAACATATATCACATAAATAAAGATAAGCATGTACATATATATAGAGAGAGAGTGGTGGACTTAATTATAAGACACCTATCTAATTTGACAAATAGTGAAAGAAAAGATTCAGAGCTTAAAAATGTTTTATCAAATACGTCAAAAACATAAATTTATTCTGTTTTCATATATAATTATTTTATAATAATGATATTTTCATACAATTTAATGAAAAAACTTAAAAACATAATGGACAAAATTATAAGACACCAACCGTTTTTTCCAAAGACAGTGGTCAACATAATTAGCAGACACTAATGTTCTAAAAGAAAATCCTCTAACATGGTTATTCAATATTTGGTGGAGCCGCCATTGTTTTTTATAACATGAAAGATGCGATTCGACATCGAATCTATCAACTCTAACAAAATATCGCAAGACAGTTCTTCCCAAGCACATTTTATAGCATTATTTAGGTCTTCGACACATACAAACTGCTTCCGATTAAAGTAAACCGCACGAGCTAAGATCCCCCACAAGTTTTCGATGGGATTTAAGTCTGAGGAGCGAGAAGGCCACGGGAGAACATTGATACTTTGCTCTGAAAGCCACTTTTTTGTTTCGTGTGGTGCAGGAATCGGCGCGTTATCGTGCTGGAAAGTGTAGTTTTCGCCACAAAGAAGTTCACCGTATATGGCTAGTTGATGTTTAAGAAGATTCTTATACTTTTCTAAATTCATTCTTGAATGAGCAAAAACAATATCCGTTTTCCCTTGAGCCGAAAAACCAGCCCAAACCATTACTGAGCCTCCACCCATTTGGCGGAGCATTAGTACATGAGCAGACTTCCGTAAATCATGGCAATAATAGGACCCGTCAGGACCATCTAGGTTAAACTTTTTTTCTTCCGAAAATAACACAGAGTACCTTCTGGAGGTCCAGGCCATAGTTTGTTTAGCGAAGTTTAGACGCTCCATTTTGTGCCGGTTTAGAAGCAGTGTTTTTTTTTCTCTTCAATTTTTTATATTTCACATAGGAAGCATTACGCAACACTCTGCGTATGGTTCTCCTTAAACAATTCAGTTTCAAAGCATTTTTAATGTATGTAGTGGTCATCTTATTCTGTGTAGCGAACGAAAGCACATGGCGTCTGTCTCTCGAGGACAAGCAAGGATTACGTCCAGATCTTTTAATCACCGATCCATTAATTCCTCTTTTCAAAACATTTCTAATTGCATATCTAGAGCGTTTAATAACTTTTGAGATATTTTTAATTGAAGCACCAGTTCCATTTAATCTCCAAATTTTGCGAATTTCACTTTCTTTTAATTCTGTATCTCGTGGCATGTGTTCTAAATGCGTGAAGTCGGTTATCGTCTGCTTTAGTTAACTGCTGACATCATAACAGCGTGCAGAAAATTTGCATATTGCACATTATTTTCGAAAAAAATGCAGGTGTTTTAAATAAAATGTTAGGGTGTCTTATAATTTTGTCCATGTTATTTTTTTTTTTTTTTTTTTTTTTTTTATTAAACTCTATAAAAATATCATTTCTTCAAAACAATTACGTGTGATAACAGAATAAATTTATGTTTTTGACGTATTTGATAAAACATTTTTAAGCTCTGAATCTTTTTTTTTCACTTTTCGTAAAATTAGATAGGTGTGTTGTAATTATGTCCACCACTGTATATAAATATGTACAAAATGTGTTTCATTGTAATCGCTCTTTTAATAAATAATTATAGTTCTGCTTAATTTGCGAGATAAATAATATATATATATATATATAAAATGATTTTTACCCATATATTGTAAAGAAAATATTATTTTCGAGTCCAATTCACCACACATTTTTATTATTATTATTTACACATTTTGAGGTGCCCTGAATAAAAATATACTTATTTCGGTTCGCCTGTATGCGTTTGTGTGTGCGCTTGATAGTAAGAGAGAGGGGTGGGGAGAAGGATAATCGGACATCAACATAACTAAAGAACAAGTAATAACGTGGAGTCCCAACTCAGTATGCTACGCGGTATGGGATATAAATGTAGGGGTATTGCTTGAAAAAAAATGTTGAGATAGGACAAATGGTTCGTATACAGGAACATACAAAATTATTCAAACGCATTATGTCTGTAGGTGAAATTTCAGGTAGGTAAAGTTTAATAATTTTTACGCAGCACTAAACAAAATAAAATTTATATATACTTTTTTAAATACTACTTGGTAATTATTTGATTATTATTAGAGCTTGATTTTAATTTCACTACTCTGTCACAAACTTATAAAGCCTACTCACAGTTTCAAAAGCATTGAATATAGAATAAATGAAAAAAAGTGATACTTTATCTACATTAATAAAATCAGACTTTTGTCTGTAAATTTGTCAGAATCAAACATTTTTGGGTTACCTTCACATTTCACACACCATGAAAACAAAAAATGATTTCAGAAAATTTTGCCTGTGTGTGTCATCATGTCTGTATGTCGCTATTTTTGTCCGGGTATCACTCGAGAAGGGCTTGACGGAATTCAACTGCGCTTCCCAGGAATTTATGTCTTTACCCAACTTAAAATCATATCTATCAACTTTTTAGAAATTCCTCCACGTTCCTCCGTGGGTGGCAAAAGTCAAAAACACGTTTGTCCGGGTTTTACTTGAGAACAGCTGGACGGAATTCAACGGCGCTTCGCAGGAATTTATGTCTTTACCCAACTTAAAACTATATTTAGCAAGTTTTCGGAATTCCCCCCCCCCCCGTTCATCCCTGGGGGATAAAAGACAAAAACATGTTTGTCCGGTTATCACTTGAGAACGGCTGGACAAAATTCAACGGCGCTTCCCAGGAATTTATGTCTTTACCCAACTTAAAATCATATCTATCAACTTTTTAAAATTCCTCCACGTTCTTCCGTGGGGGGCAAAAGACAAAAACATGTTTGTCCGGGTATCACTTGAGAACGGCTCTACAGAATTCAACGGCGTTTCTCAGGAATTTAGACCTTTACTCAACTTAAAATTATATGTATTAACATTTCCGAAATTACTCACCTTTCCCCCTGGGGGAGACAAAAGACAAAAACACGTTTGTAAGCATAACTCGGCTTCTAATTAGTTCACAGTAAGGAAATTGCCCATGAGGCGACTAGACATGAGTACAAATAATAACTTATCTGCATTTAGGAATTTTCGATTTTTAAGTGAAGGTGGGGGGGGGGGAGGAAATTTTGAATATTCCTGATTTTTTAGTAGACCTCTACCAAAACTGGAAGAACAAATATATTGATAACAGGCTATGCGACTTCCCTAGGATATTTCTAAAAACACATTTTTGTTTTTAGGGGGTTTGCATTTTTTTTCTCGGGGGGGGGGGGGGGGCAAACTCGAGACACACATTTTAGCGCTAAATTTGTTCTGAGAAATCTATGGGATCTGCGGTCACGATATTTGGTACGTAAATTGTTTATATGAATCCGACCCTTATTGTAACGGGATTTTACGAACCCCACCCCCTTACCCACTTGGTGACGAGAGGGCTATAGTATAAACACGTGTAAAAGTACGTTTTTCCGTTTGAATTCGCCTTAAATTATCTCAGATTGGCGAAGTTTGGTGTGTGGATGCCGATTAGGTGTACGCATTATGTACTTTGTCGAGATTTCTCAAAACTTCGAACTTAGCCACTGGGGAAGCGGTAGTAAGAATCGGGTAAGTTGCTGACGATGGCAGTGGGAACACGGACTCCTTACGTTGCGAGCGAGAAAAATCTCTACCGAGCACAGCGGGAACTTTAACTCAGGTTAATTAATAATGATATAGGATTTTGACAACTAATTTCAGTATTGTGTCCAGCGAAGCGGGCAAAGCCTGCTAGTATATTTAATATAATCCTCATCGAAACTAATTCCCAGTGTTTACGCCTATTATGTACTTGTAGAAATTTGTATTGACAAATATGCGTACGAATATTTTTTTTTTAAGTCTATAATGAATAGGAATTTTTAATTTAAAAACCAATATGATTATTTTTTTTTTTTTTTTTTTTTTTTTTTTTTGTATGAAACATCATGTTAATGAAAAATGTATCATTTCAATTATAATGAAAGTTTTCCGATACTTATTTTTACTTAATTAATTACGTATTTACATCATTAATTAACCATTACTTTTATTTATTTATTTTTTTTTTCAGTATTCGTGCATGCTGGTCATTACATTCAATTTAACATATATTACACAATTAATTATTCATGCTATTTAATTACAGTATTTTAAATTATCTGTTTTAATTAGATAAAATCCAGTAATTGAAATCTCCATTCGAAAAAAATGTTATTCTTATTAATAACATAAAATTAATTATTTTAAACTATATTGTTTTATCCATTATTTATGTAAAAACTAAAAAGGTTTTTTATACGCTTCTTTAAAAACTCTCATTATTTTGTTTAGAAAATATTTGTTTTCTTTAGAAACAGCGGAAAAATCCAATTAAGTTTCTGAGAGTTAATTTTAGAGCGTAAACAATCTTTAAAAGAATTCTGCTTTTACTTGCAGAAAAAAAGTAAATTGCTTTTTCTTTAGATAGAATTAAGCTATAAACAAAGTAAAAAGCAAATGTAATGGTAATATTTAATTAAAATAATTGCTTTATGGGTACAAGTATTGTATATGAATTCAGTATGTATATACATATACAGGGTGTTCCAAAAGTCCCACATCCCGGCCCTCCTAACCTGAAAACGAGTCGAAATTTTGAAAAATGGCGAAACACATATCAAATGAATTCGAGATGGACCTCTTTTGGTGAAAAAAGTTTTGGCCCGTGGGAGGAGCTAGGGAGGCCGCTATGGAGGGCAACTCTAAATTTTCAAATAGGAAGGTATGTCTTGTGATACATCTGTGGAAACATCTCTTCAAGCCAATGATTTTAATATAAATTGTTTCTCCCTACGACGATTCTTAAGCAATATGCATGAGTTTTTAGACTTTTGAAATATGGATTTTATACTTATGTATCAACTTTAATAATCACTGTAGGATAAAACTATTAATACCAAATTCATTTTCTTGAAAAGACGTTTCCCAGGATGTATCACAGGACATTCCTTCCCATTAGAAATTTTAAAGTTGCACTCCCTAGCGGCACATCTATCACTCCCTTCCTCGGGCCCAAATATTTTTAAGCAAAGTATGTCTTGTGATACATCACTGGAAACGTCTCTTCAAGACAATGAATTTAGTATAAATAGTTTTGTCCTGCAGTGATTATTAATTGCGATACATAGTATTAAGTCAACATTTGAAAAGTTTCAAACTCATGCATATCCTTTAATAATCTTCGTAGGGCGAAACTATTTATGTCAAATTCATTGTCTTAAAGTGACGTTTCCAGGTATGTATCCCAAGACATACATTCCCATTTGAAATTTTAAAGTCGCCCTCCCTAGCGGCGGCCTAGCCGTCCCGGGCCCAAACTTTTTTCACCAAAAGAGGTCCCTCTCGAATTCATTAAATACGTGCTTCGCCATTTTTCAAAATTTCGACTCATTTTTGAGTTAGGTGGGGAGGGGGAGGGGACTTTTGGAACACCCTGTATATAAAACTTAACAATAAAATTTTGAAACCACTATTTTCAATGAAAAAGATAGATTTCATCAAGTAATCTTTCATTTATATATAGATAGATAGATAGATAGATATAGATATAGATGTAGATAGCACATACATATTCCTGCATTCTCATTTATGTTTTAAATAGTATTTTAATACGTAAGTTTTTAAGATTTTATGTATTATGTTCTAATATGATGACTGTCATTCCAACAAAATTTAAGATTTAGATTAACTTTGTTTCTGCGATGTCTACTTCCCTATACAACGTAGAAGTATTCTAAAACCAATTTACAAAATAGATTTTTATCTGGTAAAGCTTTTACAAATAGTTGTAGAAAGTCGGAAATCTATGTTTATAATTGTTAGAATATCCAGTTGTAGAATCTTGTCTTGAAAGGGGATCAACGATTTTAGATGAATTTTCGTGACGTCTGTATGTATAGGTGTATCTATCTCGCGGTAACTCCAAACGGTTTCATGTACAACGTTGCAAACTCGTATTTATCTTTGTCATAACATCTAGATGTGTGCCTCTTTGTTTTAGTACAGAGGACTTTTAGTCTCAACCTTCGGATAAAAAGTTGTCGGCAGTTTTACGACGGTTGGACATTTATCGAAATCAAAAATATAATTGAATAATTTCAAAGCTGTGTTATAATTTGAAAAATAATAATAATAATAAAATTAGTCCTTCGTACTAAACTAAATTCTGCTTTTGTCATAATTTCATCAAAATCTTTTTTTTTTTTTTTTTTTTTTTTTTAAGAAAAAGAAAAAAAATAAAAATGAAAAAAAAAATTAATAATAACCAGTATCGAAAAAGTTGAAGAAGACCTTTTTTAAACAAAAATACGTAATCTATATATTAATAGGCAAGCATAAAATTTGTTTTCCCTTTTTAACATATTAATTATGGGAGTAGAGGGTTGAAAATGGTATCATTCGAAAGGTATAGTTAGCGGGAAGGTGCGAATACAAATATTATTTTCTTACGATGTCAAGAAGGTATTTAAAAATACGTTTATTTTTTATGCATTTTCCCCTATTTTTCCCTTTCATACACGTATTGCTTTAAATTAAAAAATACCTAAAAGTAGAAAGTTGTTAAATCTGGCAATTTCATAAAGCTCAAATAAAACCATAGACACAGTAATTTGTATAATGTAGCATCACCATACGCAAGCGAAGAGATGACGTCACTGTCTGTCCATGGAGCCATGAAAAAGATTTTCTGTGTTAATCGAGTTATTTTTTCTGTAAAGTTGATAAAATTTTAATTTAAAATCACAAAACTCCAGAAAAAAAAAATGGCAAACATCCAGTTTCGAATGTAAACATAAACATTTCATTTCAAAGGGTGATATTTAAACAATAAATATTCAACTAATATACTAAATAAAAGGAAAATGGATTTGTTACTAACTGCTGCATGTATAAGTAGACGATACGGAAAAAATTCCGATTTCCGTTTTTTGCTGAATTTACATATTTTGAGCTTTCTTTACGTTTTAATTAACTGAAATTGGCTACTTAGTTTTAAAAAAAGTGTCTTTATTGCTAGCTTTTGTGGGTAGAAGAAGCAAGTAGAAGATACATAAAAAATTTTGATTTCCGGTTTTCGATGAATTTACATGTTTTGAGATTTCCTTGCATTTTAATTAAGTGAAATTGACTACTTATTTTTATTTTTTTTAAATGGATTTATTATTCTTTCCTCTGCATATATATGTAGAAAATGTAAGATTCAGAAAAGTTTTAGATTTTCGGTTTTCGATAAAGTTACACGTTTTGAAATTTCCCGAACTCAATTCGACCATTTTTGAAAAATATCTTTTTTTTTTTTTTATTCAAACACTGTACTTTATGAACCAATTGAATTAATTTAACAGAATTTGATACTTGGTTGGGCCTTGTTTTGACATGGTACCTATTAGCTTCAGGGCTGTATCACACAACAAGGGGCGTTTTCACGTTGCGATTTTCTCTCATTTCAGGAAAGGCTAACATCTACAGAGAGAAATAGTTATATTAAGTAAAACTCTGCTGATTCAGTTAGAGTGAATATCGGCAAACAATTGCCGCAGCTGTGTTACAATTGCATTCCGTTTATGACAAGTCAATAACTTTGCTTTGCCTCGCTTTGCAAAAAAAAATGGTCGAGTTTCGACCACTGGGCGATACTAGTTTATTTTAATTCTTAATTGTTGTTTAAAAAGTTAACTAGTTGATTTCATGTTTTTTTTTTTTTTTTTTTTTTTTTTTTAATGAAAAGAAATTCACGCGTAAATATTAAAATTGATATAAAACTTTGTGAAAAATTAAACTTACAATGTAAAATTGACATCATTATAGCTCTAAAGATACTTTTATATTATATTATATTATATTATTTTTATTTTTTTACTTTTTTTACTTATTTTTCTGTGCAAAATAATTATAAATGCTCCACAAAACATAACTTAAAATATACTTTAATTTATCGACGATTTATAAAATGTTTTTTAAAGGTGATTCACATAAGTATTTTTCCCCCTATGGTTTTCTAATAAGTTATGCATAAATACAGTTATAGCAAACATTAAAAAATCATTCCTTTTAAACATTGAAATTTAAAAAACATTTCAGTGCAAAAAAATATTCAATTTTTATGTTTTTCGTTAATTTAAAATGATTTTATATTTCCTCTTACACACACACACATAACTTAAGTCCTATAGTAACCTTTTTTTTTAAATGACATATAATGACATGACTTTTCTTTAAAGTGCAAGATAAATTATTTAGAGTTTAATTTGTTGCAAGACACTTTTTTCACTTATTACGTTTTTATTTTATTTATTTATTTATTTATTTATTTTTTTTTCTTGATTAAAATATTTAACATTTTTACGCATTAAAAATACAATAATGAAATATTTATTAAAGAATAAAGGAAAACTTCGAAAAAAAAAAAATCCTAAAAATTACGCTGAAAGTAAAGGAGAATTTAAAGGCAATAGGAAATTCCAAGATTTAATTTCGCCTTAACCCTATTTAGTTTGTGTGAAGAAGAAACATGGCTATTTTTAAAGAATGAGAAGACTCAACGCCTAAAATACGTTACCTTAAAAAAAAAAAAAAAATACCCCGATAGAATACATTATTAATTTAAAATGATTTTATATTTCCTCTTACACACACACATAACTTAAGTCCTATAGTAACCTTTTTTTTAATGACATATAAGGACATAACTTTTCTTTAAAGTGCAAGATAAATTATTTAGAGTTTCATTTGTTGCAACACAGTTTTTTCACTTATTACGTTTTGATTTTTTTTTCTTTACATTTTTTTTTTTCTTGATTAAAATATTTAACATTTTTACGCATTAAAAATACAATAATGAAATATTTATTAAAGAATAAAGGAAAACTTCGAAAAAAAAAAAAATCCTAAAAAATACGCTGAAAGTAAAGCAGAATTTAAAGGCAATAGAAAATTCCAAGATTTAATTTCGCCTTAACCCTATTTAGTTTGTGTGAAGAAGAAACATGGCTATTTTTAAAGAATGAGAAGACTAAACGCCTAAAATACGTTACCTTAAAAAAAAAAAAAAAAAAAAAAAAAAAATACCCCGATAGATTACATTATTAATTTTAAATGATTTTATATTTCCTCTTACACACACACATAACTTAAGTCCTATAGTAACCTTCTTTTTAATGACATATAAAGATATAACTTTTCTTTAAAGTGCAAGATAAATTATTTAGAGTTTCATTTGTTGCAACACAGTTTTTTCACTTATTACGTTTTGATTTTTTTTTTCTTTACTTTTTTTTTCTTTACATTTTTTTTTCTTGATTAAAATATTTAACATTTTTACGCATTAAAAATACAATAATGAAATATCTATTAAAGAATAAAGGAAAACTTCGAAAAAAAAAAATTCTGAAAAATACGCTGAAAGTAAAGGAGAATTTAAAGGCAATAGAAAATTCCAAGATTTAATTTCTCCTTAACCCTATTTAGTTTGTGTGAAGAAGGAACATGGTTATTTTTAAAGAATGAGAAGACTCAACGCCTAAAATACGTTACCTTAAATATATATATATATATATATATATATATATATATATATATACCCCGATAGATTACATTATTCTTAATTTTGACAAAATTAGATTTTTGAGTACGAATTCATTACTGTGTCTCCTAATTTTTGAAATATTTTCAGAATACTTTTGCGACAGTTTATGCAATATATCGAACAAATATGTTTGTTATGTGATATTTTTCATAGGTATACAATAATATAATAGAGATGGTCTTTTAATCATTTTTCATTGATATAGTTTTTGAAATATTATATTTATACATTATATGTGTTTTTATTAGAATTCATGTAATGTACATTATGCATTTAACTTCATAATGTCTTTATGGAAGTGTGAGTGGCGTTTTCATTAAATTAAATTAGCTTCACTTAATTAAAAATTCCGATATTTGTTTTTAATATGTGTGTCAGTCATATAAAAAAATTAAAAAGAGAAAATCCCAATTATTTATTATTTTCTCCCCTGTAACTTGCCGTTTTTGTACCACTACATATATATACCTATCGCCCTGCACATTGCAATGACAGTTACAGTCGACGAATTCGCGTTTTTTATGAATATTCTCAAAACAGTCAAATTAAACAGTTATTTTTACCACAAAAAGAAAAAAAAAAAAGGTAATACTATTTTCCAGGATAGTACGCAAACAGAAAATATGAAAATTGGTTCATTTGGAAACATTGACAGCTGGACGGAACAAGACCGATTCGTTTTAAAATTTACTTCTAAATTTTACGATATAATATTTTTCTATAAAATAAATTTATTTTTATTATTTTTCATTTTATTAAAATTTTGTCACTATTGTATTTTTTGATTTGATCCATTAATTGCTTAATAATATTATGTCTAAGATATGCAATGATAATATTTACTAATGCACACAACAGACCATAAGTGGCATTTATATTATTATTATTATTATTAGTTTCACGAAAACATAGCATTTCTCATAAATGACATTTAGATATGTACATCAAAAAACAAATTTTCGCATAGTGATCTTTCGAAATTTGCAAATATATTTAAATGAAAAAGAATATATCACAAAGAACATTCAGAATTTACAATCTTAGCAAAATAAAATACAAACTCGTTTCTAAATCTTTATCTTTTATTGGTCTTTACAACAAATAATATCTTTTGGACTGGAAAAATATGTTTTCTGGTTTTGTCTGGATACATATTTGATTTTATAGAAAAGAAAATACAGCTTTATCCGTTCCTTTTATGTGTTTTAGTTTCGTTTTCTCCTAGAATCGTACAACAATGATATTAGACTTTTCCCATAGGGAGGCTTTTGTAAATGGAAGTGACTTAGGAAATAATATAATATATATATATATACTACGAAATGGAAAAACCGACATTGTTTTTGAAATAGATTAAGAAATTAAAAAAAAAAAAAAAAAAAAAAAAAAAAAAAAGTCTCCATATTTAACGTAATTTTTTGGAGAATATGGCAATTTGCTGCTTTCTAATAATATTAAACACTGGTGGACAAAATTAAAGCAGCAACCTGTTTTCTTGTTCTCTTCTTTTGCACATATTTTTTAAACAAATAAACGTATGAACATAAAAATTTGCATGGCGTCTTCGTTATCATATTATTAACCGAATTTTATGTAACTTTAGCATAAGAATAATTTTTAAGTTTAATAAATATTCATTTTTCTCTTAAAAGTAAGCTTTGGAAAAAAAAAAAAAAAAAAAAAAAAAAAAAAAAAAAAACATTTGCACTCCGGGAGTGCCGACAGAAGTGTAAACGTGAACAGTTACGTGTGTATTTCTTGAATCGTCAGGAAATATTTTATTGTGCAGGAAATACTTTTAAATGAAGAGTTTTTTTTATTCATTAATATAAACTACTACTACAAAAATTATATTACAATTTCATTTATTGCGCTAACGGCAATAGAGATAGTGTCCGGAGATGAGAGAAGTCGTGTAGAATCGCACCAAATTGTAAAAACGTGAGAAAAATGGCGGCTTTGGCCTTTCTCACTGTTTTGTGAGGTCTAACTGCAACGTTTCCGGCCGCAATCTTTAAGAGACAGTGTCCGGAGATGAGAGAAGTCGTCTAGAGCTGCACCAGATTGTAAAAACGTGAGAAAAATGGCGGCTTTGTCCTTTCTCACGGTTTTGTGTGGTCTAACTGCAATAGAGACAGCGTCCGGAGATGAGAGAAGTCGTGTAGAGCCGCACCAGAATGTAAAAACGTGAGAAAAATGGCGGCTTTGGCCTTTCTCACTGTTTTGTGAGGTCTAACTGCAACGTTTCCGGCTGCAATCTTTAAGAGACAGTGTCCGGAGATGAGAGAAGTCGTGTAGAGCCGCACCAGATTGTAAAATCGTGAGAAAAATGGCGGCTTTGGCCTTTCTCACTGTTTTGTGAGGTCTAACTGCAACGTTTCCGGCTGCAATCTTTAAGAGACAGTGTCCGGAGATGAGAGAAGTCGTGTAGAGCCGCACCAGATTGTAAAAACGTGAGAAAAATGGCGGCTTTGGCCTTTCTCACGGTTTTGTGAGGTCTAACTGGAATAGAGACAGTGTCCGGAGATGAGAGAAGTCGTGTAGAGCCGCACCAGATTGTAAAAACGTGAGAAAAATGGCGGCTTTGGCCTTTCTCACAGTTTTGTGAGGTCTAACTGCAACGTTTCCGGCTGCAATCTGTAAGAGACAGTGTCCGGAGATGAGAGAAGTCGTGTAGAGCCGCACCAGATTGTAAAAACGTGGGGAAAATGGCGGCTTTGGATTTTCTCACGGTTTTGTGAGGTCTAACTGCAATAGCGACAGTGTCCGGAGATGAGAGAAGTCGTGTAGAGCCGCACCAGATTTTAAAACAATATACAGTATATAATTATTAACACTTCACATTAGCAAGTTAATTGTATGATACATTATTTGTATCATACAAGGATGGAAAGAGTCAGCTGACGATGACGTGAGTTCAATGATTTTTGTTCACCCAAAAGTTTTCACTTCAAATGGAAAGCGTCAGCTGACGATGACGCGAGTTCAAAGATTTTTCTTCACCCAAAAGTGCTCAACGCGCCTAAAGAAGTTTTCACTTCAAAAAATTCTATAATTTTAGGAAAGAACACTTAATGCAAAGTGCTGTTAAGGATACATAAGAGATAAGTAAAGACACACATGCCTTAAAATGTTAAACTGAATCTCGATGTTTTTTTCTGTATTAACTTTACCTTTACTTTTATAATGGACTTTTTAAAAAATTTATAATTAATATTTTGTAAACTATAAGCATCACCAGAATAATAAAAACGTCAATAAATAGTTTTATAATGAACATCTTATTCAACTTTCATTTTTGTATGTATATTTCTTAAGAAAAGAAAAAGAAAAAAATAAGAAACAGAAAAGTGAATACAGATAGAAAGATTTATTTATAATCTAACATATGGATGCGTGTGCATCTTCAACTATCTCTAATGCATCCTTAACACAACTTTTCATTAAGTTTTCTTTTCTAAAATTATTGAAATTTTTCATTTTTTCTAAAGTTTACTTTTGAGAGAAAAATTACTATTTATTAGCTTAAAAACAATTCTCATGCTAAAGTTACATAAAATTTGGTTAATAATATGATAACGACCAGGCCATCCAAATTTTATGTTCATATGTTTATTTGTTTAAAAATTATGTGCAAAAGAAGAAAACGACAAAACTGGTTGTTGCTTTAATTTTGTCCACCAGTATATTTAATGATATAGTATAGCTTATAAAATGTTGCTTGTAATGCCCAAATAATTCAGCGTTTTGCTATAAATTACAAATAAATATATATTATAACTATCTTCAAAACTTTATCCTTTAGATAAATAGTAAAATCTCAAAAGTTTTTAGAAGTTAAAGAAATTTCGGATTATGCAACGTATATTATTAGAATTTTTTTTTTTTTTTCTTTTCTTTTTTTTTTTTTTTTTACTAGATTTGTTGATACAGTGAAAATTCGTGTAAAAATATAAATGGTATAATAGAAGTCTATTCGGTCCTACAGAGGTTACTCATGACGACTTTGGGACTTTACAGATCAAATTTCGAATAAAATATTTAAATTATTTTAAATTAAAGACTTTTTCTATTAGCTTGATTCGCACGAAAAAGTATGAAAATTTTAAAATGTTGACACCTAAATTTCAAACTTTAGTTAATTTTTAAAAATCTCATTGTCGTGTTGAAAATCTGCTTGCTTTCCTGAATTAAGGAAAAAAAGCCCCTTTCATTTGGTACCGAATTTGTAACGATACGACTGATACTTCTAATTTATTTACCCCGTTTTCCGTTTTTAACCCGGATTCGGCAGGCAGTTTATGACAGAGAATGCAAGCTAAATTATATAATAAGTATTATAATAAGTATTTAATAAAGAAAAAAAAATAGTTTACATGTTGCAAGTTTTGGAAGATTTATTATATTTTGAAATGATATTACCTAAACATTTCTAGAATTATTCATTTATTTATCGACCCTACTGTACATCAAAAAAGACTTCAAAATTTGGGTAAGTGTAATTTAGAATTCTGTGCTGCCCATTTATCCACGAATGCGAAAATTAGTGCGTTACTACTTTTTAACAAGTGATGCTTGAAACTTACGCCGTGTATAACGATTTTTTCTTTTAGCCTAAACATTCTCCTTAATTTCTTGTTCTAAAATATTCATTTAGTGAAGTATACCAAAACTCGAAGTTTCTCTGGTGATTTTAGACTCATTTTGTACATAGAGTGCTTCTGCTATAGTTCTGTCCACCCAACTTAATTTACGAACAAATATAGCACTGCCTTGAATGTGGAGGTTACGTTTAATAAAGCAATTCTGCGATACAAGTTCAAATCGGTTACAATGCAACTTAACGGTGAATAACAGAATTAGCATTCTTGGAACAGAATCAGTAAGCAATACGGAGACAAAAAGTCTGTTAGAAAGTGATAAAGCATTCTTGGTGTATTATTGCTTGTATTATTGCTATGTACTATTGCTATGCACTACTATATATACATATATATAAGACTTAAAAATAAATAACTTGGAAGAACAAATAAAGCATGCTTTTGACCAGAAACTGGATGGCGTCGTAGCTCAGTGTCGACAAATGATTCACGTTTGAACTGACCATAGTTTAAATACCTTTAATTTTAACTCTTTTTGTGTGCATTTTTACTATCAGAAATACAGTTACCTCGAAGAAATAAATACACGTTTAACATATGTTCCCAGCATTATTGTGCGCAAAATATCGTTTCGTACTAAATTGTGACACCTCTACGAATTTATAGCTGGATTTTCCTATTTCTTACCTTTTAAATTTAGGATTTCGTGGTTTGTCACCAGGTGGAAAAGCCACGTATTGAGTTATACTTGTTTTGCAGTTACGATTAACTGAATTACTGAGTACAGTGAGGATTGATTGAGCTATACTTGTTTTGCTGTTCAGATTAACTGAATTACTGAGTACAGTGAGGATTGATTGAGCTATACTTGTTTTGCAGTGGAGATTAACTGAATTACTGAGTACATTTAAGATTGCTTGAGCTATACTTGTTTTATAGTTAAGAAAGATTTTAGCAGATACCCTGTATATGTGTGAGTATGTGGGATCAATAAATCGTAATAGGAATTTAAACAGATTTTTAAGGCTTTACACGTTCTTTAAAAAATCTAATTTTCAATTTATCAAAAGCAAATACCTAAACAGGCTTGAATACAATGTGAGGATTACTTACAAAGAGAGAAACTGTTAATTATGAGTTAGATAAAATATTTTCATTTTCAACTTAACATAAGTAAGAACCGAAGCTATTATAGAGAACATAACAATTTAATTTACAAAGCAAAGAATGCAACCTCTTATTATGCATTCCTTATGTATTTACTTATTTGCAGAATCTTGTTTCGTTCGCTGATTAATTTATCACCAAATGTAGTCTGAATTTGATTAAGAGACAATGCTTACCTTGTATTATTTTTTATATTTGTTAGAATAACAATGTGAATATTGACACAGTAGATTAGTGCTCAAGAGTTTTTTCAAAGATTGTCTTTTCATTAGAGATATTCAGCAAGAGATAAATCGTAATGAAACTTCAAAATTATATGCATTAAAAGAAAAATGAAGTATTTGTGCATATTTAATTTCTCTTATCCAGTCAGATAGAATAAAAAGCTATAAATTTGTGCTTTTTTTATTTTAAATCCCCATACAGTTATTTTTTTCTTTTAATTTAATTATGTATTTTAAATAAATAAAGAAGATGGGCGAACGGATAATCCCGTCAGGACCGAAGCACTTTATGCCTTTTCTCCAATTCCGAATTTGTTTTGATATAGAAATCTAGATTGTTCATTCCCTCATTCTCTCTCTCTATCTATCACTCACTCACTATTTTATTGTTTATATCATGTCTTTTTACTTTCTCTTACCCATAAGGTGGAGAAAGTATTGTTTTGGGGTCAAATTTTCGAACGTGAATTTTGGTTATATTTACACGTTTTGAGGTTCCCCGAATCTGAAAATCATGTTTATAGCGAATCGTTTGTGTGCCTGTCTGTCTGCGTATGTCTGTGTGTTATCAGCATAGCCCAAGAACAAATAGTAGCAGAAAGTCCAAACTTGGTAAATGTGTATGATAAAGGGATGCTACACTAAGCTTTTCGTTGAGATGAAGAAAATGGCTTATGGACAGGGAAACACAAGAGAAATCAAATACATTACGTCTATGGGGGAAATTGCAGGTAAGTCGACTTTAGCATCTAAAGACTGCACTAAACGAAATGAAATGAATGTCTATTTTTTATACCCATAAAAACAGGTCTCATGTAGAATATGGTAGGGAAATCATTCACTATTCGTTTAAAGGGCTACACAAAAAGAACTAGATAATAGTGCGACAATAGTTGCAAATTGATGGAAGTTTATTTCAGGCTGGGCTATGTATTATTACTATAGGGTTGTATTTATGTACACCATGTGGTCTGTATATAATCTTCGAAAGATATACTGTGCTGCAAATATTTAAGCGATAACATTCATTTGTTGTTAGTGGATGTGCTCTACTAATAACATTTTACCATTTCCAGGAAAGTTGTACGGGATTTTTTTTATTTATTTTTTTTTTTTTGTATATTTATACGTTTTGAGGCTTCCTGATTATCGCTGTCAAGTTTTTTACCGTTTGATCTTTGTCTGTGTCTCTTAGAGTGAATTAAACGAATAATTTTAGGAGATCTAAATGTTGTATTTTCAATTTAATATAAGTTTGTTGCTGGAAATGTTTGATCAAGATTGATAATTTTCAAGGAATGTTGTGTGTGAAAAGTGTCTGAATAATTTTAAGTGAACTTTTAATAACAAATTTAATTTCTATATAAATGTAGGTGTATTAATGAAACGGGAGCATGAGGGGGGCGGTACCCCCCCCCCCCCCAGAAATAATTATCATATAAAACTTTTCCGAAGCCTAATTTGAATTGTTTAGCATAGGTTTACGTAACAGTACACGTTATCTTACCTCTTAAATATCAAACCTGTATTTATAGTATTAAATTTCAGGTAAGAGAAAGTCGTATGAGTGACAACCAGATTTTTTTTTCTGAATGCAAATAATGTAAAGTAAGGAATCAAATTAAAAGTTACATTTAATATTTTAGCGAAGATATTTGTTAAGTATAAAAAATTATATTATAAATTATATTTTAAAAAAATACTGAAGTAATTTAATAAATGTTATCATATTCTATTATGATAATTATCAACTTATGATAACTATAATAAGAAATATATGTTCGAGATTCAAATGTTTATTATTTGATTTTCACTTTAAATTATTCAGACACTTTTCACACACAACATTCCTTGAAACTTATCAACGTAATAAAACCTGTTCGAAAATTTACTTTTAAAACAATAAATTGGTGATTTCAGATAGAGAATACGAAAAATGTCCGAGTGCTGCTTTGTTTTTTTTGTCCATTAGTGTATATATCCCCAAATCAAAAGCTTGTAGATATAACAATATTTATTCATCGATCGCTATTAAAATATACTGAAGGAGGTTCTAAATTACTTAAACCAAATTTTCATCAACTTCCACTTATATTGGCTGGAGACTTCAACATTAATTTCAATAATAAAAATTAATTTGAGGAACTCACATTCTTTTCATCATATAAATTTGATTTAAGTATTAATAATGATCCACCGCAGTTCACAACGAAATACTGTACTACAATTGATGCTTTTTTTGGAGATACTTGGACAAGAGGTACCCAGTCCGCATTAACAGTTAAGCTGTCATCGATATAAGGCAATTTGGCAACTCGTTGGGATCTCGCTATATATACTAGAATACCATTTGCAGAAGACTAGGTGACGCCGGATTTAGATTTCGACGTCCATTAAGATAGTTGCCATTGACACTCCCAATAAGCATTGTTGTCTTGCATAGTCCCACTTTCGTTCAAGCTGGGCGATATGTGATCTTTAGTGACGAATTCCTTCTTCTTTAATGATGATTATCACTGCATACGTGTAGGGACATGGAGAGGTAAGCAGTTTAGTGTACCATTTAATATTGAGCGCTACACAGCCAGAACAGATGGTGTGGCAGTCTGAGGAGTGATCAACTGAAGACGTGCACCATTATTCGTACTAAAAGGGACTCTGGCTGCTTGCCTGTGCGTTGACTACATTTAGCAGCCGATCGTACTGTTTATGCTTGCAATTTATCAAGATTCTGTTTCCCAGCAGGACAAAGCTCGACCATGTACAATACGATTTTTCTACTGTGTCTTCGACAAGTTAATGTCCTCGACTGCCCTGAAAGTTCTCCAGATCTTTTGCCTATTGAGCATATTTGAGACATGTTATGCAGCAGAATTCAGTCCCTGTACATTTACAAATACAATTCGTTGATCAGTCTCTCTATTTGTGATATATCTACAGCAGAGGAATATCGTCAACTTAACAGACTCGTCGCCCAACCGACACTCGGGTTGTGCAGCTTTCAGACATGCTTTATGGAATTCTATGAAAACTAAAGTACGAAACTGACCCTCATAAAATTAGTCAGAAATTTTGAATGAGATTACTGTTTCGAATGTAACGTTAGATAGCCTACAAAGTAGGGCATTTCAGTCTGCGACTCTTTCGAGCGATCGCAAAATTCATTTCTCTTAATATGAATATATTATATCCTGCAGTAGAAATTTATTCAAATAAATATATGCTAAGGAACTGAGGAATGTGATTTCTGCCAATTAGTTTTTGGAACGAAGTTCCTTAACGCTGATTGCGGTGTGAGCTAACTGGCAAAAATCATTACTTAAGGAAAATGTGTTACACTCTCTCCATTCGAATTTCTCTCGCCTGAAAGAAGAACCCCAACAATTTCTACTTTTTCTCTCTAGTTACGGATGCTAAGGCGGAACGCAGAGGCCCAGAGTAAGGGTCTAGTATGCTGATATGCATTACTTTAGCTTATTTTAGAATTCCTTTCTCGCCGCAAAATCCTCATTGAATATTGTTGTTTCGAATAGACAAGCATCATAAGCAGCCGGTTGTATAACCTTAATATTAAACATGTGTACATTTTGTTAATACTTATTTGTCATTTGTGATGGGAAATAGAAATAAACTATAATTATTTTATGTCCGATATTTTACATTATTCAAGAACTCTAATAGACATTTATTCTCTTTTATAGAACAATATATTGAATTGTACATGTATCGAAAAAGAATGTGCTGTTCCCAGTTTCGCTCTGAAAAACTGTACCTGTCAGCGAGTTTATAAACTCTCTCCTCTCGCGCGCTTTTACTTGCACTGTAGATGTATTTTCGCAGTTGTGTTAATATGTAGCTAAAACTAGCAGAGCGTTTGAGAACACTCTTATAAATATTTATATCGCTCAATATATCAAATCATGTTATTTTAATCAAGAAATTAAATACTAGACAAAAGAAAATCGTCTAATCATTTTGGATATTTACACGAATAACATTTATATTTCTCTCAATTATGTCTCTAGTATATTTATAGATCATTGAAACATGACTTGACGATAAATGAGCTGATATCAAAAGGATGTTACATCTTCTGTTATCAGTGATGAATTCTCACCCACGTAAGTGGAATCGTACCTGTTCTCTAACTATTAATTATACAAATAATTAATAAATTAATGCTCTATAAGAAAATATACGTATCGTAAGAGTAGCAAAACTGTGCTACCTGTATAAAGTTAATTTTATCTATTTGTTTATGCTTTAAATCATACGGGAGTTACATTGTCTTATTATTGAAATTTTGCAATGAAAATTCAATAAATAGAAACTGAAATAAGTGTATGTAATACAAATTTAGAAAAGTAAATTGATAAAATTGCATATTTTGATACAAAGATTTACTGTTTATATATGTGTGTTTCAAATGTTTATTATTTGATTTTAAATTAAAATTATTAAGACGAATAAGTAACGTTCAACTTGAAACAGCAATCTCATACTAAATTTCTGACTTATTTTACGAGGGTCAGTTTCGTACTTTAGTTTTCATACAATTCCATAAAGCATGTCTGGAAGCTGCACAACCCGAGTGTCGGTTGGGCGACGAGTCTGTTAAGTTGACGATGTTCCTCTGCTGCAGATTTATCACAAATAGAGAGCCTGATTAACGAATTGGGTTTGCAAATGTACAGGGACTGTATTCTCCTGCATAACATGTCTCAAATATGCTCAATAAGCAAAAGGTCTGGAGAACTTGCAGGACAGTCGAGGACATTAACTTGTCGAAGACACAGTAGAAAAATCGTGCTTACATGGTCGAGCTTTGTCCTGCTGGGAAACAAAATCTTGATGAACTGCAAGCATAAACAGTACGATCGGCTGCTAAATGTAGTCAACGCACATGCAAGCGGCCAGATTCCATTTTAGCACGAATAATGGTGCACGTCTGTCTCAGCTGATCACTCCTCAGTTTGCCACACCATCTGTTCTGGCTGTGTAGCGCTCAATAAAAAATGGTAAGTTGAACCGCTCACCTCTCCATGTCGCGACACGTATGCAGTGAGATCATCATTTAAAAAAATGAATTCGTCACTAAAGATCACCTTTCTCCCACCATGAGCGAGAGTGGCACTATGCAAGACAACAATGCTTGTTAGGAGTGTCAATAGCAAGTATCTTAATGGACGTCGAAATCTAAATCCGGCGTCACCTAGTCTTCTGAAAATGGTATTCTAGTATATACCGAGATCCCAGCGAGTTCCCAAATTGCCTTATATCGATGACAGCGTAACTGTTAATTTGGACTGGGTGCCTCTTCTAATTGCGCGATCATCTCGAGCATTGGTTGCCTGGAACGTCCCGACCCGCTACGACTATGTGTTAGCTGAGCCATTGGTTATAACAAAGAGCAACGTGCGTATCGTATTGACGAATATGGCGGCTGATCCACCTGTTCAACTAACAGGCATCTTTTAGCTTTATGTTTCGATTCTTCTTAAAGTCTGAAAACTATATCTAACGCACTCGAATGTCTTAAAAGAATCTTTCCTTACAATGTCGTGCTTGTGACTTATAAATCCTGCTCTTTTAATTGTACCAGCTGCGAACTTTAGATGCGCGATGTATCCCACCACAACATTTATTAGTGCTGCAAGTTTAATTATTCATAAAACTTACCAAACTGTAATGTCATGCCGCATTTCATAATTCTGGCTCAATTCTTTCTAGGTGGATTATTTCAGTAGTGTATTTAATAGTGCAAAATAGTGTATATCAGTGTGAAAATTTAAGTAATGAAACTATTAACGGCTGTCATTACTTAAATATTTGTGAGATAAGCTAATAGAAAAGTTAGACCTATTTTATAGTTCAACTATGTTAATATGTATGCCAAGCTGAAAGGGATATTCTTAACGTTCTTTTTCCATTTGGTAACCGAACCGTTTAATTAACCCACACACTAAATTTTCTTTCGTTTAATATCAGAACAAAGAAAACTGAATACAGTATTTTCTCTCCCGAGTGGTTCGAAAAATATTTCTTGTTTTTTTAATAATATATAGATAATACAAACTTTACAATATTTCAATTATTATTTTTATTCTTCTGCAACTTTATACATAGCAAATCGCATAATATATCATAAATGAAACTTGGATTAACGATTAATTAAAAATTTTCACTACTTTTTAATTTCTTTTATATTTTTTCACTTTATATTTACTATATTTTTTACTGAAATTTTAAAACAATTGAACGATCGTACTTTCGTATTAACCGCATGCGAACAATTCAAATATTAACAGAGTAAAATTCAATGTATTTCATCTCAGATCAAAAATACTATTAAAATTTTCTATTACAAAATAGTGGCATTAAATCTGATTTACAAAATCAATATGAAAGCATCAATATTAATTTTTAACAGATATATATCGTCACTCAGTCACTTACAGTCGTGCTTCCAAAATATAAATATAATTGTTTTCCTTTTATTTTCCTACAATATTCCCTTTACATTTTTCTTCTGAGTAATAATTTCATAATAAGAAATCTGCAGTCTCAATACAACTGTAACAATATACATATATTTTTTTCCTTTCATTTTCCTACAATATTTCTTCTTATATCTTTTTTTTATTCCTGTAATAATGGCACTGTAATAAACGTGCAGTCTAAATACATATATAATGACACTGTACACTATAATTAAGAAGAGGATTACATAATTCTGTATTTCGTATGCAGAATAGTTTTACCTGAAACATCCACCATTGTTCGTAAACGCATACTATCTCCACGGATAATTCTCACGAAACTCAGCGTTTTCATATTCACATTTCTCTAATTAAGTTAATTACAGGGAAGAAATTTATTATTGCATGGAGATAAACTTAACGTTCATTTTAAGTAAATGCTTACGTACACTTATCTGTTATGAATTAATGAATAAAAATTTCGTTGTTAAGGCGATTGCATATAATTAAATTAATAGGAAGCATGTTGCATCTAATGCAGTATATCAATAAGGCTGAACAGAAATATGAGTTTAATAAAGAGTTTAGAAAATATTATACTAAATAAATGAAAATGTTTAGGTAAATTAATTAACTGTACAATTTATACATTTAAAGTGTTCATCAATGAAATATGCGTAATCTATACTATTATATAAAGAGAAAAATATTGTATGTTTGTGGAGGGTAATCTCTGAAACTACTGAACCGATTTAAAAACTTCTTTCACTGACCAAAAGCTACAATATCCTTGATTGTTACAGGCTATATTTAATTTTGATAAAATAAATTTTAGTTTAAAATCTGAGCATTTTAATTAAAATCCCCATAAAAGCCATAATAGAAATGGAAATAATGAAATATTAAAAAAATTAGCTGCTGTCAACATAAAAGAAACATTTACATGTTCATTTTGTTTTTAAATATCTTGACATGAAAAGAAAAGAAATATATTTGCACGTGAATTAAATTGAAATTCATATAAAGCTTTGGGAAATGTTAAACTTGCACGTTAAATCTGACGTCATTATAGATTTAAAAGTATTTATTTTTCTAATAATATAATTTGATATTATATAATATAATATAATGATCTAAGCATTAATGTTTAAACTGATGTGTGTAAACGAAATTAGAATTAAAAAATAAATAAACAAATGAAAAAAAAATTAGAAATTCTAACTTCTAAACTTTTATTAAATTATTTATTTTAATTTATAATCGTTGCCAAAAAAATTTACGAGTTAATTTATTTTTCGACTTTTAATAAAATATATTTTCACGCGAATAATAATATAAAAAGTAAATTTAAAAAAAAAAATATCATCTGCATTTCATTATGCATCTTTTAAAGTAATAATTGATAAGTTTAAATTTATTTGGCGACTATTTTTAGCAACTAACACTTATGACAAGTAGCTCAATATACATAGCGCATACAGTCATTACTGAAATGCAAATAGCATTTAATTATTTGAGTTACATTATGTTGATTAGAAACCTATTTAATCTATCTCTATTTAATCTATCTCTATGCTAATATATAAAAAGGAAAGGTTTATATGTATATGTTAGAGAACGATCGCTAGAACTAAAAAGTCGATTTTTTTTTTTTTTTTTTTTTTTTTTTTTTTCAACTAATCAAAATAACACTGTCTCTAAGTGCTAGAGGCTATAATAAATTTTGGTAAAATAAATTTTTAATCAAAATTTTCAATATTTTAATTGAAAACAAGATTTGATATCTGTCGTCCTTGGCGATTTTTGTTTTTGCCGATCGAAAGCGCAATACGAAAATCTGTATATTTTCGTATTAACTTCAATTATCCCACTACCGTAGGTAGTGGAAGTATTATATTCGGTCCAAAAATTCGATATAGAGTTTCACCTGATTTACATGTTTTAAAGCCTCCTGAGTCCACAAAAAAAGTAGTTTTTGGCAATGGGTCAGTGTGTGTGTATGTGTGTACTTATGTGTGGAATCTTCTGCCTGTCATATCTCCGAAACTAATAAAGATAGAACTACGAAACTTCACAGTTGATTCAGGTCTAGAGTACAGATAAATTTTCAAAATTTTCGTAAAAATTGAATAACTGGAATTGGGTTATCGAAAACCGGAAATGGAACCGTAAGCCCGTATCACAAAAACAGATCTAACGATTTTCTTCAAAGTTGCTCTATAAAAAACCTATTAGACGCCCTTTTGAATGATATAGTTGGTTAGTTTAGGAAAATTGATAGGCGTCCTCTATGAACAGCTCAATTTCAGATGTCGCAAGTGCGCTCCTTTAAAAAAGCCAGTATGGATTTTTTTCAACTCGCCATGTTAACTTCCTATTAAATATCCGTTTGTATGCAATTATTGTTTTTAGGTAAATAATTGAGTATGCTAAGTTTTGGTAAAAGTTGGTATCTCAAAAACGGTTCTAACGTTTTTCTGAAAATTATTTCATTAATCCAACTTAGATAACCTTTCTCAAGTATCACGTGCTTATTACAGGAATATTAACAGTCATCTTGTTCAGTTTTAGATCTCGGAAATTCGTGTTTAAAAAAATAACTATCTATTATTTTTTTCCCCCTTATTTTTTAACTCGCTATATAAACTCTGTTGTATGTGTCTTTTATTTGTGTATCAAGTTTCTCTCACTGGAAAATCTCAAAAAATGCATATAACATATCTCCAAAAAATTGTATATAATGCGTGTAATAGTGGGTAATGGAAGTCGTGTGGTTGTTTCACACCAGATTCTGTAATAGTATATATTATACGAATATTGTTTCATATTACTGATTTCTCCCTTAATGTACATTATTAAAATAACCATGAATTATGGAAAAAAATTTAAATATATTTGCGAGATGAATAAATAAATAATAATTAAAGCTATTATGGCGTCAATTTTATCAAAAACATTTTCTTGCCATAGGTTTATTTTTCAATATTTTTTATTCATGAGTAAAGAAATGTTTCTTTTTATGAAATAAATAAATAACATTAAGTAAAAATTGCCAACATTTAACAACTAATTAAAAAATAATAATAATTGTAGAATTATATTTTGACTTTTCAGTTAATAATATTGCCTGACTATCCGTGTTTGTAATGATCGATAGATGGCGCTCTCTGAACACTGCAGTTGTTAGTAAATATAACAGCCACGTGTAATTATTATTCTTTCTCCGCCATTTCATCATGGAAAGTCGATTGCATAATATGAGGATATGCAGTGGTGTGATAATTTCAACTTAGCCCACCAGAGGGCGAGCATTTCATTACAATCGCGGATTACATATAAACTTATATCTTTCTTGATTTTCACATGTCAATCCATCTTTAACTAAAATTTGTTCATCCGTGAGAAGCCGGACAGGTCAGCTAGTATATATATATATATATATATATGTATTTATTTATTTTATTATTATTATTATTATTTTTTAGCTTCATAGTGTAGAAGACAGTTTCAGAGAATATTTCTTTAAATAATATTTCACGATAAACAACATTATGTGACAAATATTTGAGCTAAATGCCAAAATATCTGAGAACTGGAAGATGCATGAAATGCGCACAAAGAACTAAAATGGAAGAATGTTTTTTTTTAAATGACTCCAAAACCGTCATTTATTATGCTTTCGTGTTAATATTAGTTTGATCATTAATGTTTAATTTTTTTTTATACAGTTCCTCAGCATTAAATAATTTGTTTAATTTCTATTCATAAAAAGTCTGAGTATGAGTTATGTTCTTTATTCTTGTTCTTTTTTTCTAAATTAATCGAATAATTTATATATATATATATATATATATACTGGTGAATTCTTTTTATGTGTGGTTTTTCTGTCACATCTGGACGATTTGTTATTACGTGAATGAGATCCTTATTACAGAATAATATACGATATAATACGATATTTTAATATGCGTCATTATTATAAAATATAAAACCTATTTTACTGATTCAAAAGCAAATCAAAGCACGAAATCGAATGTAAACAACGATCACTCCCGTTTGTTCTCATAAAGAGTGACGTCTCGATGCATTATGCTGCGTTTTCACGATAGAGTCAATAGTGCGATGTGGAAATTGTTATAAATCAGTAATGACCTTTTTTTTTTTTTTTTTTTTTTAATGTATATAGGTCTTTGCATAAATTCGTACCGTTTTTTATTGCTTCATTTCATAAAAATACATCAAATCAAATGACAATTTTTAATCAAAATACTCTCCAGTACTTTCTACAACCTTTGCCCATTTTTCGGGTAACAAATGTATACCCCGGTGATAGAAGCTCTCGTCGTTGGAGGCAATAAAATGATCTGCATCCGCACGAACTTTTGCAACGACCTAATATATATGTATAGTAGAACTTGGATAATTCGAAGTTGAAGGGACCAGAAAAAAATTCGAAATATGAAAAATTCGAATTACATATACTATTTTGTCAAAAAAAGTGATAAATTAAAAAATTAAAACTCTACGATCAGAGATTTAACTCATAAACTTTATACCTAAGAATACCGCTACATTACCCGTTTCACCCCCCCCCCCCCATTTAATCAATATTTTTTACGAGCTTAATTATTCAACACTTTTTAAAAAATAGTCAAATATTTTTTATTTCTTTTTTAAGTATAATCTTTGTGTCATAGCATATGACCTGATACAAAAATAGAATCTTCTACATTACACATGACTTTCAATTCACAAAAACCTCGAAGTTCATACGTATGCACCATATCATTGGTGCACTAGCTAAGGGCTTCTATTGTATTTCCTTATCCTTCTTTTAAAAGACTATAAAAATTGATAATGCACTTCAGATGAGTAAAATCTCGGGAACAAATTTTACTGTAATATTTTAAAGGCAATCGTATAAAAAATTTGAATTATCCGAAATAGAATTCGAATTAACCACGATTTTTTAACATTACTTTAATACAAAATTCAAGGGACCATGTAAATATTCGAATTATCCAAAATTTCGAATTAAACAAGCTCGATTGATTCAAATTTCACTGTATTTATTTTTCAACTTTTTCATTTTCTATTATATAAGAACAACGAGATATATAAAGTAGAGTGATAAATGGTAACCCTTGAGAAGGTCCAAGATGAGTCATGTGACATGCTCTCCTTGCACCTGCGCATTCGGTGGTTCCCTTGGTAACAGCTTATTTTCAGTAAATTTCTATGGCAACGGTTTGGAAATTGTTCTTCGAATAAGTCATAAACGCCAATTTTTTTGTTTACTTGCGTAGTTTAATATTCTTTTGTTCTAAATCATTTTGATTTTGATTTTACTTCTCTTTTATTTCGTGTAGTTGAACTTTAACCGACAAAATGTTTAAAAATAGTTGAAAAATTATTATTTGTTGTTAAATTTAGCTCTTTAAAAGTTTAAATTTTCTTTTATAAAAACTTTTAAACTTTGTTGGGAAACGATGAAATTAAAGGTATTTTATTATTTATTAAAATGTGAAATATGTGTAAAATTATTTTAAAAACAATTTATTTCGGTCATAGGACTGTCATGTTACCCAATAATAATGATAATTTGTCGAACTGATATTTTAAATGCCAAAATAGCGATAAAGGGCCAAACACAGCAACCTTTTCGAGCATGTCACGTGATTCATCTTGAACCACGGAAAGTTAATCCTTCATCCATTGAATCAGCACTCTAATTTATATATCTCGTTGTATAAGAATAAAATTAGAAAACGTGCAAATTCCTCATTAAAAATATAAATTTTTGCGTTAGAAATTTAGAAATAAATTATATTGCTAAAAACACGGAGATAAAGACTAAAAAGAACTCAACTCAACATGCAATGTAAATATTTTTTTTATGAAAACAGTAAGAGAATAGCTAAGAGCCACATCAAAAATTATAAAAAGTATATTATGAATTTTTAAAAATTGACAATTAAATGAAATGTCGAGATCGGAAGATAAATTTCAAGTTGTTTTAGATGTGACGGATTACAAACCAGAAGAAATTGTTGTACAGACTGATGACAGGTAAAAGAAAAGTTTACGTAAAATCAATGAAAATATTTACATACACAAAAATAACTGACAAATCTGTAAATGTGGTTATAAAATGCAAGATAATTGTACAGCTTTAGTATAGGACTTCCTTGTCGCCATTCAATATTTTTTCGCTAAAGTGTGGCGGTGAATATTTTTGATTTTAGGGTACAGCCTAAATACGGGACACCGTTGTGGAAATTTTAACTTATCATAAACATTGTAAAACATGTACACATTGTATTTCGATTTCTGTAATGTCATGCGTTTAAGAAAATGATACGCAGTTAATACAAAATACAATCTTTTGCATTACTTTTTAAAACAATTAGAGGTTCTTACGTATTATCGCAACCAGGTTGGCGCGATTTGTAAGTTTGAGTAAGAAAGTTAAGTTATTAGTATTAATTAAGTTATTATTATTATTAGTTATTATTATTATTAAGTTATTATTATTATTATTATTATTATAAGTATATTATTATAATTATTATAATTATTATTAAGTTATTATTATTATTAGTTAAGTTATTAGTATTAGTTAAAGTATTTCACGGCATTCAATGTAACCAGTCAGCAAAATAATTTCTTTACAAAAAAACATGTATAACACGTAGGGTTGCCGTAAATACGGTCGCCAAATTTGGCGATTTATGCGAATTTTGGCCTGGTTGCGATAATACGTAAGTGCCCAATTAGAGTTAAAATGCTTATCACGGTAATTCCGGATAAGAAACGATAGAAGTACGTTGGTGCCAAATTTTAAAAGTTGCTGTCTATATTAAAGTATATTAAATCGCTTCAAAATAAGTAGAAGCACAGAAAGCATTTTGAATTTTTTAATTTAACGTTGCATACTTACATTTTTAATAAAATAATATATAAACAACACAACAAAAAATGATACTATGTATCCTCCTATCTGCCATAAACGAGCATCTTCCGAGCGATTACTGTATCACGATATGTTATGATAATTGCAGCAATCCGTAAGGATTGTATATAGTTTCCATTTTTAAGTATTTTATTTTCATTTATAACATCAAAATGTCATCAATGTTAATTTTAATTACTCAAAGGTACGGCATAATTATACATGAATTGACGAATATTATTATTATTATTATTATTATTATTATTATTTACCATTTTGGCGATGATCTATTTACTATTTATTGATTTATTGATTATTATTATTATTATTATTATTATTATTATTATTATTATTTTGTATAAATTTCATGTTAAAAAATCAAATACCTCATTTTGATTATACTTTCAGTAATTGCATTTTCAGTTAATTTACACAGTATTTTATACTGTGTTTACATTTCTAAGGTACAGATAGATTTAAAATGATGATTGCAAAAATAAAGACGCAATTTTGAAAAATACATTATTTCTATAAAATGATGTAATCAGATACATTGAAAAAAAGATAATTTATGTGATTATTTTTACACAGATTTAGTATGGGATTCCCTAAGTGACATTAAATATTTTTTGCTGTTTTGGCGATGAATTTAATTGTCTGTCGTATTGTATAAGTAAAGATCGTGACGAGAAACGTCAGAACTACTTCGTTGCAATTTCGCCAAGGAGTTGGGGGGGGGGGGGATCATAATAAAGCTGCGTCTTAATAGGTTTATATTTTTAACACGTAGTTAATGGTAACTGTCTATCGCAAACGCAGAAATAAATTACTCGACGGAAAACTTCCTGCTTAGTATAGACTAGTCTTGGCGACATTTATTTTTCTTCCATTCTGGCGTTGAATTAAAACGGTTATCGCAATTGTGAAGGTAAAGTTTGATTCACAACCATCACAACAGAACCGTCATGAAGCTTCAGTCGCGGTTCTGTTGATATTTATTTTGCTATTGCTTTTTTCGCTTCCGCTAGCTTGTACGAGCGTCAGAAAAAAATTTCTGATCTGGAAAACTTTATTACCATTTTTTGCAGAGTTTATTGCCATGCAAAATTTAAATTTTTTTCTGTAAATTTCTTCAAAGAGGAATTTAAGCTATGTGTAGATTGTCCAACGCCGGCTCACATGTCCAAAAACCAGCCTTGTATTTATTTATTTATTTATTTATTTATTTATTTATTTTATGCGAATTTCTTGAGTTTTTCCTGACATTTTTTATACAATGTAATTTGAAGTTAATGTCAATCATATAAAATGCTTACAACTTTTTCGGGTTGGTCTAAACTTTCTTTGGCGATTTTCAAAAATGGTTGCCATGGATTTCAAACGTAAACAAAGCGAGAATGCGTTTTTCAAAATGACGTCTGTTTTTTAATATAGACAACTAAATTAAGCCTCATTTTAGTATTAATAAAATAAATATATAAAATTAACTTGCCTCACTTTGCATGAGAAAACAATTGCATGAAGTTCTTAACTGCAGTGATAATCAATATACATATATAGGATGTGCTTCCCGTACATTTATACCATTTAAATGTTGTACAGTTGCCCGGAAAATATTATTATTTAAACCAAATTTTCTAACCCAATTTTTCAAAAATTCCAAAAACATTTCTCTCTCTCTCTCTCTAAACAATTCACTCAAAAAACATTCCAGTACATTCACCTTTTTCAAAAATAGACCTATCTTTCGTGAAATAAATTAACAAAAATAGAATAGAATACTAAATATTTAAAGTTAGATCAAGTTATCTTTCTAAATAATTGGAATGCAGGTTGCCATGGTTATAAAAAATAAACAGCAAACAGTTTGCTGTATCATGTTGCAAAGAATCCAGAACGAGCTTGTTATCGTTTGAAATAACGCTAAAAGAAAATCACCAAATAGAGTTGTGGACCAATCTGAAAGTCATACCTATTTTTTTAACATAAAAAGAAACACTTCTTTACAAGTGGAAAGAAAATAAAGAAAATTAAACCAATATCAAACATTATCAAAATAATACCAATATTAAACATTTATAAAAAATATATATGTTAAAACCGACGTCATAATAGCTTTAAAATTATCATTTGGAATTATTATTATTATTATTATTTTAATATTAACATCAGTTAATCGAATAGACTTATATATATATATATATATAAATATATACATTTTTCCCTTGATTTTCTTGTAAAGTATTTTTGGAACACGTTTATTAGAGAACCTAATGGCTCTTCCCACCTGACATCAGAATTCACATGACATAGCTGAACAAAGAACAGACAAAATTTTCTATATCTATAGCGATTGCTACTATAATAATTTTTGGTACTTAAATCATTAACAGTGCAACATCGTACGGTGTAAAGCCATTTCGACCTGTAGCTAAGATAATTAACTTGTTGTAGACCTTGTAACCTTTACAAGGTTAAATTTAACTAAAAACATTTTATATAAATTTCAAGTTATAATCCGTAAACATTCTACTATTTATTGGTATATCAGTTAATGAAACAGTTACACTGCAACATACAAAAATCGATTTTTATTCTGAAAATAAATAAATCTATAAAGTGTTTTTTAAAAATTGTTAAACTTACAAATACAATTATTCTACTGTTTACAAAGGCACAATATTACTTTTGTTTTATATTAAATATGAATACTTTTGTTCTTAAGAGCAAAAATTAACTGAATTCGCCTCTCAGAATTCGATTCTTTGTTTTTATATATCACGTGATTGCGCAGACGACGCTGGGTACCCATCGACAACCTTTATTATTTTTTCCCCGTTTAAATTGCTGTCACAATTCAGTATGTAAAGACCATTGTGAAAATCACCCGAGCCACTTCGGTGTCAAATGTCAAATTACGCCAAAAGAATTCTATAATAAAGCTACTTCCTAATGCGAATAGGTATTAATTCAATTTAAATTTACCGTTTTTCTAATCAATATAATTAAACACAAAATATTAAATACCATTCACATTCATTAACGGCTGTATAAAACAATACTTGGCCATGGTTTAAAATTCCTGAAAATAAAGCGTAGATTTAGTATGGAATACTTGTCGCGAAATTTGAATTTTGTCACAAGTCGGTTGTTTCTCGCCAAGGTCTTGACTTACACTATTACTACAGCTATTTAAATTCATCGTTAAAATAGCAAAATATATTTAAAGTAGAGAAGGAGATACCATACTGAAGTTGAGCTGAAAATAGTCGCTAATTGAAATTTAATTACTTAAAAGTTTTAGTTATTCATTTTATTTAATCATTTAAATGAAAATATGATGTGGACTCCTTATACACCCATTGGAATATACATATTGTTACAAAATTGCAAATAATTGTGTTTATTTTTGTATAAAGTCTTTCACAGAGGCTTAGTAAGTTGATAAAGTGCTAATTTTGTGCATATCTAGTCGTTTTAGCGTTAAAATAGCTGCACTTTCCTTTAAATATGCAATTAAAAGCCCCAATAAGGCAGGTAATGGATTTGGAGACAAATTTCGCGACTTTTTCCCACCTTGGCAACTTTTTTGGCGACATTAGCGAGAAAATCCTTATTAGGGATATACCAAATATGAAATATCTAAACTCATTGGCTGATGAGATACGGAAATTTCTGGAACTTTCTACACTTTTCTACAGGGGTATATAAAGGCTGTTTTCTACGCCAAGGTAGTTAGTTCAGTTCAGTCTGAGATCAGCTTCTGCCAATGTTGGATTGCTTTGAGCCTGTTTGAAAGAGATATATTACTTTATGTGTTATTTATGTGTTATTGCTATACATTTTGTACTGTGGATTTGCTATTGACAGCTGTTGTTAAATCAGAGTTTACTGGTTGAATTGAAGCTGATACTTGGTTTATAGACCAGTATTTTTCTGGAACTCACTGTGAATAAATTACTGAATTTTTGTAAGTTTCGTCTTTCATTCTCGGACAACTCACGAACCCCCAAGTACGCAACATTTCTGGTATCAGGAGTGGGAATGCCTGTGAATGGTGATAACTAGAGCTATGGAGCAGGAAATGAAGAAACTTCTAGAAAGTTTAGCTACCCAGATGAATGAAATGAAGGAAGGACAAGGAGAGATGAAAGATAGCCTCAGTGAAGAAATGAAGGAAAGACAAAAAGAATTGGAAGCCAGTTTGACCGAAGAAATTAAATCTAATCAAGATGAGATGAAGAGAGAGCTTTCAACGGTGAAAGAATCAATAGAGGGTAAATTAACAGTCATAAAAAATAGAATGGATGGAATAGAAGAGAATGTTATAAAGATAGAAGAAAGTTTTGAAGAGAAAGTTTTGAAAATACAAGAGAGTTTTGAAGAGAAAGCTATGAAGATAGAAGAAAATGTTATGAAAGTAGAAAGGAATTTTGGAGAGAGATTTATGAAGATGGAAGATAAATTCGAGGAGTAAGTTAAAGAAAATTTTGATCAGGAACTGAAAGGAAGGTTTTCAGAGATAGAAGGTAAGTTGAAGAGAACAGAAGAAGATCTGGAGAGGAAAGTGGAAGAAAAGTTAGAATCCATGCCCCAGGAAACTGAAAAGAAAGAGAGAAGAATCCAGAATCGGGAATTTATTAAGCTATCCACCTACGACGGCAGTTTCTCCTGGCATGTATATAAGACGCAGTTTTCCATCGTAGCTGAAGCTAACGGCTTGGACTCTACCTCCAAGTCAGCCCACTTAGAAGCAGCATTCCGGGGAGATGCAGCCGAGATACAGAGAAATGTTTCTACAGAAGAAAGGAACGAATCGAGGCACTGTCTGGAGCTACGGTTCGGAGAGAAGTGTTCTAAGGACTATAGTTGCCTCCAGCTAAAATTCCGTTACCGGAAAACGGGCGAAAGTTTGCAAGAGCTTGCAGCGGACATTCGGAGACAGTCACACCTAGCATTCTCAGACTGTCATGCTGACACTCGAAACGACTTAGCTCTTCAGTACTTTATCGATGCTGTTCGTGATCCAGAAATTCAAAAAGCGCTGAGACTCTCCAACATCAGAGACGTAGAATCAGCTTTAGGCTATGCACTTAGGATAGAGGCAGCCCAACAAGCCTCCCGTAAAGACCGCCATACCATAATAGCAGTCTCATTAAATGATACGCCTGCTGATGAAAATGAAATGAAGAGAAGTCGCGCAGAGATCTTAAAGAGATTGTGCAGGCTGGAAAATAATAAGGAAATAAAGGATCGGAAGATAAAGTGCTGGGACTGTGGAGGGGATGGTCATGTGAAGAGGAACTGCCCTGTACGACTAACTAAAGGAAATCACGTGGCTTCACCATCACTGCAGGGAAACTAGGAGAAGGCCATCTCGCGGGGCGGAGATTGCCTGAAATTAAAGAGACCCAGTTTACAGTATTTCATGTTTCATCGATGAGTGGCGGCGATTATGGACTTTACGTATATGGCCAAATTAACAACACCACCTGTAAGATGATTCTGGACACGGAAGCCAACGTGACCATCATTAGAACGGATTTGGCTCAAGATCTAAAAGAGAAGATGATCTGGACTCCGCCCTGCGTTAAACTCCAGACTGTGACCGGAGACGAAATCAAAATATATGGAAAAATGGACTTGACCATCTCTTTTGGAAATGCCAGTTACCATCATATGGCATATGTGGCTGATATAAGAGATCCTCTAATCATTGGAATTGATTTCCTGAGGAAGTTTAACTTTAAATTGGACTTCAAGAATAATTAACTGCATTCGAGTTCGGAAGACATATCTGTGTTCAACACTGAAAATCAAGACATTCAGCGAATTTGCCAGATAACAGCCAAGTCTGAAATTTCCATCCCTCCACGCACAGCAGACAAATTCAACAGCTCTCAAGATGATCTTGAAGAGATTCAGAAAATGATTGCAGATATTAATAGAAGACTACGCATTCTGGAGAGTAAGAAAGGAGGGAAGACTCCACCAACTAAATGCTGGGGCTGTGGAAAAGACGGGCATATCAAAGGAAGCTGCCCAGTAAGAATACCTAGAGAATCAACCAAGAATGTCTCTGAAGTATGCCACCCAGAAGGTGCTCTTCGGGAAACCTCCTTCCATCTGAAGATCATAAATACAGCTCTAAAGCTGAGGATAAACACCAAAGAATAAATCCAGCTGCTCGCCAAATTACTGTCGCAACACCATCAGAACAAGATCCCGAACCCTGGAGTAACGAAGAACTTAGACAAGCTCAGTTGGAAGATCCTGACATAAAGCCAATATTACAGCTGAAGGAGACGACCAGCAACAGACCTACCTGGCAGGACATTTCCAGATTTAGTCCCATTACGAAAGGTTATTGGGCACTTTTGGAATCTTTTCATATCAGAAACGGTGTATTATACAGAAAGTGGGAATCTGATGAAGGGAAAAGCTTCAGATGGCAGATTGTATTACCAAGATAAAAAATTCCAGAAGTTTTAGAACAACTGCATAGTAGCTCTACCGGAGGCCATTTTTGGGTAATGAAGACTCTGCATAAAGTTCGGAAACGCTTCTACTGTTGCAAGGCAAGGGAGGATGTGGAGAAATGCTTGTGCGGCACGTAAATGCCCGCAGAAACGAAGTCGAGGAAGACTGCAACGGTATAACGTGGGAGCACCATTTGAACGGATTGCACTCGACATCTTGGGTCCTTTGTCACGGACCTCCAGTGGAAATAAATACATCTTCGACGTGAGGGATTATTTCACCAAGTGGCCTGAGGCATATCCTTTTCCCGATCAAGAGGCATGCACAATTGCGGAGGTCCTAGTGCAGCAATGGGTGTCAAGATACGGCACACCCCTACAGCTTCATACCGACCAAGGTACGAACTTTACCTCTGCTGTTTTCAAAATACTGTGTCAACTACTCGGCATAGACAAAACCCAGACAACACCTTTACATCCCCAGTCGGACGGCATGGTCGAGAGTTTCAACCGTACCATCCTGAATAGCCTCTCTCTTCTAGTATCAAGGAACCAGCAAGATTGGGACTTGAAGTTGCCATTGTTCCTGTTGGCTTATCGAAGTGCTGTCCATGAAACCACCGGCTATACTCCAGCCCAGATGCTGTTTGGACGTGAAATGCGTCTGCCCTGTGATCTCCTGTTTGGTTATCCACCCGATGCGCCTTCATCGCCCAAGGAGTACATTCAAGATCTCCAGGCACGACTTCAGGACGTACACAACTTTGCTCGAGAGCGGATTCACATGGCAACGGAGAAAATAAAGACAAGTTATTATCTAAAGGCTACACAACATGAGTTCCAGGAAGGCGACAAGGTCTGGTTGTGGAATTCTGTTCGATGCAAAGGACTCTCTCTCAAGTTACAGTGCAACTGGGACGGTCCGTACACTGTCTTAGGCTGAATGATGTAGTAGTGCGGATCACCAAAATACCTTCATCAAAACCGAAGGTGGTGCACTATAACAGGCTAGCCAAATACCTCAATTAACGGTAATATTAAAATTTAAAATGTAAATACTGGTAAAATTTGCGCATGCGAAATGTAAATATTTGTATATAAATATTTTAACATATTTCTGAATTTTGTAAATATTTCTTACTTGATTCATATTTCTAATTTGTCACTATATGCAACTTAGTTTTCGTACTTTAGATAGTGTAAATTTGTTTAGTTTCGCCTCTTGACCAAGAGTGGCACTGCCCGGGACGCGAAGTCCTTGGGAGACGGCCAGTGTTACAAATTTGTAAATAATTGTGTTTATTTTTGTATAGATTCTTTCAAAGAGGCTTATTAAGTTGATAAAGTGCTAATTTTGTGCATTTCTAGTAGTTTTAGCGTTAAATTTGCCGTATTTTCCATTAAAAATGCATTGAAAAGCCTTAATGAAGCAAGTAATGGATTTGGCGCCACATTTGGCAACTTTTTCCCACCTTGGCGACTTTTTTGGTGACCTTGTCGAGAAAATCCTTATAAGGGATATATCAAATATGCAAGCTCTAATCTCACTCGCTGCTGAAATACGGAAATTTCTGGAACTTTCCGCACATTTCTACGGGGGTATATGAAGGCTGTTTTCTTCGCCAAGGCAGTTAGTTCAGTTAAGTCTGATATCAGCTTCTGCCAATGTTGCATTGCTTTGAGCCTCTTCTAAAGAGACTTGCTTTATGTGTTATTGCTATCCAGTTTGTTCTGTGGATTTGCTATTGACAGCTGTTGTTTAAGCAGTGTTTACTGGTTGAATTGAAGCTGAGACTTGATTTACAGACCTGTATTTTTGTGGAACTCTCTGTGAATAAATTATTGAATTTTTGTAAGTTTCGTCTTTCATTCTCGGACAACTCACGAGCCCCCAAGCACGCAACAATATAGGGCAGTTCCTTGTTTGTAAACAAACATCTCAACTTTTATGAGTGGTTGGCAAAAAGGCTAGGGATCTCTTGATTACTTGATTACTACCAACGGAAAATCAATGGTGGGCGGGGCGCGGGAAAGTCGAGCGCGCTTTTTTGCCAACCACCAGACGTCACGAGGAAATGCTCTATTGCTATGAAAACTTTGACATTTTTGTGGGAGGTAACTGAATCTTATATATATTATAAATGTGAATGTCTGTGAATTTATTTGACTGAGTTTCACGCCAAAACTGCTCGACGGATTTCGATGACATTTGTAATGGAGATAGCTTATACCCTAATTTACAAAGTTGGCTGCCTTTTATTCCGAAAAAAAACTTTTTTTTTGTTATTTTTATGCATAAAATAGCAATATTGCAAACTAATAATAGCAAAAAATTAGCCAATTAATTTTATCCATAATTTTATTGTTGACAAAAAAAATACGAGTTTATTGTTTTTTCCAAAAGGAAAATAAATACATTTATCTAAACGGGAAGAATAAAAAATGAAAAATAAATAAATAAATTATGCATCTCACAAAAATTGACGTCAATTTTAATTTAAAATTTCTTTTACACATTGATAAAGTGCTAATATAGTTTACGATACTAATATACGTTGTACTAAAATCAGTTTTATTTATAGATCCTCCTGGTTGATTTTTTAAATTGTTGCTTTGAAGTACACCGAACATTTTTCGCCAAGACGTTTAATTTAGCATCAGCGCTTTTAATCTAGGTAGTTCAAGAAAAATATAAAAGAGGTTTAATTTAGCAACAGCGATTTTAATCTAGGTTGGTCAAGAAAAATATAAATTTTATAAAATATTAAATATTAAATATTACAAAATGAAAAAAATAAACTGAAATAGTAGTCACATAAATGATCTATTTTTATCTGAGTAGTTGATTTTATAGAAAAAAAAAAGTGCAGTTTTACAAATAGAAAATTTATTTTATCAAGCACTATTTTAAACCTAAAAACCATTAATAAAATAAACAAAATATGAAGGGTTCTTATATGTTAACGAAAAGGTGTCCGATAAAACGCTTTCTATTTTTATGCAAGAAATTATACAAAAAAAAAAAAAAAATCGCTAATATGGCGACAAAAATTCAAAAGCCGCCAAGGGAGAGATATAATAAAGTTGTGTAGCACGATAATGTTTAGTTATTTCTTTATTTTTTTATATATCAATCACTACGCTAATTTAACATACAAATAAATGAGCTGCTGTGTGTGACTGCACTTGCACGCTGTCGGGCAGAAATATTTGATTAATTCAAATTAATATTTAAATAACTAAATAAAGATATGTTTAATAGAAAGCATAGTCTTGGAGACAAACTTGGCGAGTGGGTGACCAAATTTGGTGAAAAATGACAGTTTAGGGTTCCCGATGTTTCGAAGCTCTCCGACACACGGGAACATAGACCTTGAGCTTACCAAGGGATTCTCGATGGAATCATCTCCAAGCCCTATCGCCAAAAGTTATAAGTAGGTGTGAGTTGAATTTGCGAAAGAGTATGTAGTCACTGCGATCCAGAGTTATGCAGAGACCTATTCTGAGTCATTGCACTTTAGGGATTGAGCTCTAAGCGACTGGACATTTTTCGTGAGTGAGCGAAAATTTTTGCTCTGGTATAGTTGATGTTATTTGCTTTACTCCTGCGGAACAAGTGACTATTTTTTGGATTGTCCGAGAACATTCATCGAATAATGACTTATACTGTACGAGTAACAGCTTCAACTGTTTCCAGAATATTCGAAGATTTAACACCAGCTATTGGACTGTTTTCGAAAATATTTGTTTTAATAATAGTTCTGTTGTACAGATTCGAGAAGTTCAACAAATGTTTGATATTGCCAAGGAGGTCCCATAATAAAGCTGTGACGAAAAAAATCGCCAATCGAAATATATTCAGTTACAAAGAAATCATTTAAATATAGTGTCCAGCGAAGCGGGCAAAGCCTGCTAGTAGTAAATAAACATGAAGGTTGCAATCGACGAACATTATTTCAGGAATTGTACTCCATGGTTTATTAAAGAACCTGTCATTGGCGAATGCACATCTTAGCATTAGCACATCTTAGCACATGTTATATACCGCCGAGAACGCATAGTAGTTTTTTCAAAAATAGTACTCCATGACTTATTATAGAATTTCTCTTTGGCATAAAGGGGGAGGGGAGAGGAGGGCAAAAAAATAAAAATAGAGTTAGATCGTTCAAAATTGGTTCATAGAGGTTTTCGATACTTACAAATCGACTGCGGATATTTTCGAATTTGTAAAATCATTAGGTGGGGCGGTAAGGGGAAGGGCTCTGGGCAAAAACAAATATAAATACAGTTAGGCCGTTCAAAATTGGTACAGATAGGTTTTAGAGGCCTGCAAGTCGAATGGGGATATTTTCGAAAATCTAAAGTTGTTAGAAGGGCCGGGAAGGGGGGCAGAGGGGCCAAAAAAAAAAGTAGAGTTAGATCATTCAAAATTGGTACATAGAGGTTTCCAATACCTACAAATCGATTGCGGATATTTTCGAATTTTTTAAATTATTGGGAGGGGCGGGAAGGGGGGGGGAGCAGAGGGGCAAAAAAATAAAAATAGAGATATATCGTTCAAAACTGGTGCATAGAGGTTTTTGATACTTACAAATCGATATTTTCAAATTTGTAAAATTATTAGGATAGACAGGAGGGGGGGGCGAAGGGGGAAAAAATAGACGTAAGAATTAGAGCATTTTAGGAATTTTTTCCGAAGGCAGTGAGAACCCCGTGAAACATTTTTCCTAATCAGATTTATTTTCTCATTTTTTTTTTTTTTTTTTTTTTTTTCACGGGATAAAAATTAATGCAATTTTGAGAATTCAGTAATTATGGTGATTCTTTAAAAAATAGGGACCAGCGAAGCGGGCGTTGCCTGCTAGTATTCATATAAATTTTCAGCTCAACTGAAAAAGGCGTTTAGACGCAATCACACTTTTAAAAATTTGATCTCATAGGCCATAACGATAAAGAAATTTTCTTTGTGCCCCTGTAAAAAACTGTAAGCGTTATATTCATCAAAATCTATACAGTTTGTGCAACTGTGACCGATAACATGTGCATAAAACTTTTCATCAGTTTAATAAGGTGTTTCTGCGCTTTAGGTATTTTTCACAGTTTACATTTTATAAAGGGTTGTTACGTTATGCATTTAATTTGGAGATCCACTTATTTCAGCCATATTTCAATAATTTTTAGTAATACATCTAACTATAAGTCTTTTAACTTTAACAGATTTTTCATTATTATTATTATTATTATTATTATTAAGATGTATGAGCCAGTAAGGGTTTTTTAACAAAAGAGAGAATTTTTTAAATGTGTTTCAAAGTGGTAACAAATTTTACCTGCTTATCAAATTTTCAGGTTCTTACTTATTACAGCGGAACACGAAGAATGGCTTCCGGACCAAGGCTACATAGCAAAGCACTTCGTACGACGCTACCTCTTACCGGATTCTATACAGACAAATGCACTGTCATCTGCCATCAATAATGGGATCCTCACAATTACAGCCCCTGTTGAAGGATCTGTGTGTTTGAATTCCGGTACAACAGAGAATAGAGAATGAGGATGTGTTATTGCTAACAATGTACGAGTTGGAAATTGACTCGAAATGTTAACTAAAAAAATAGGAATCAAACTTTTTAAATGAATGATTCAACAATGTTTTAAAATGTATTAAATTCAATAAAATAAAATAAAATAAATAAAAAATTATACTGACACGACATTATTTCATTATTTAAAACATGAAAATCTGACATTGACATATTTTAATTTAGTGCCAGAGGCCTACTGCTAAACTTGTTAACATCGACAAATTCTTCTTTAGTTATTTCGTGACGATCTAAATTACATGATAAATTTTTCATTAAATCAAACCAATGTGTTTCAGCTGCAGATATTGTAACAAATAACGTTGGAAGTCCAAACTGTCTTATAGCCGCAAAACAACGTTTTTTCTCTTTTTCCCAATGAGGGGGAGGTGTACCTTGGGGGGGACTCATGTCAAAGGTGTGCCTTTGGGGGGGGACTCATGTCAAAGTTGGGCCTTGGGGGGACTTATGTCAAAGTTGGGCCTGGGGGGAGACTCATGTCAAAGTTGGGCCTTGGGGGGGACTCATGTCAAAGTTGGGCCTGGGGGGACTTCATTCAATAAATCCCCATTCAATAAACCGCCTGAAATAGGCCCTTAGCACTATTAAGAGTGTATTATAAAAATTCGACAACGCTGTACCGACTGAAATAGGGGTACCTTGGGGGGGGACTCATGTCAAAGTTGGGCCTGGGGGGGGGACTTCATTCAATAAATCCCCATTCAATAAACCGACTGAAATAGGCCATTAGCACTATTAAGAGTGTATTATAAAAATTCGACAACGCTGTACCGACTGAAATAGGGGTACCTAGGGGGGGGGGGACTCATGTCAAAGTTGGGCCTGGGGGGACTTCATTCAATAAATCCCCATTCAATAAACAGACTGAAATAGGCCCTTAGCACTATTAAGAATGTATTATAAAAATTCGACAACGCTGTGCCGACTGAAATAGGGGTACCTTGGGGGGGGGACTCATGTCAAAGTTGGGCCTTGAAGGGACTTCATTCAATAAATCCCCAATCAATAAACCGACTGAAATAGGACTCTAGCACTAATTAAGAGTGTATTATAAAAATTCGACAACGCTGTACCGACTGAAATAGGGGTACCTTGGGGGGACTTCATTCAATAAATTCCCATTCAATAAACCGACTGAAATAGGCCTCTAGCACTAATTAAGAGTGTATTATAAAAATTCGACAACGCTGTACCGACTGAAATAGGGGTACCTTGGGGGGGGGGGACTCATGTCAAAGTTGGGCCTGGGGAGGGACTCATGTCAAAGTTGGGCCTTGGGGGGACTTCATTCAATAAATCCCCATTCAATAAATCGACTGAAATAGGCCTCTAGCACTAATTAAGAGTGTTTTATAAAAATTCGACAACGCTGTACCGACCTTGGGGGGGACTCATGTCAAAGTTGAGCCTGGGGGGGGGGAGTCATGTCAAAGTTGGGCCTTGGGTGGACTTCATTCAAAAAATCCCCATTCAATAAACCGACTGAAATAGGCCTCTAGCACTAATTAAGAGTGACGTATAAAAATTCGACAACTGTATCGACTGAAATAGGCCTCTAGCACTAATAAAATAAAAAAATTCAATTTTATTTAGTTTACGTTGACATTTCTTTTCAGTTTTTCGAAAGAAGAAGATAACGCCTATCGCTGGTCTTAGATGAGTGTGTAATGCATAGCTACACGATAAAATGGCGAAATACTATTGACTTACTCATTCATTCATTCATTAATTCATTGATGCAGCTATCAACGCCGAGTTCAAACCACTGAAGGTAAAAATATGCCGTTTGTGTTTACTCCCCACGCCCATCCGTTTCGCCGAAACTAAAATTTCCTTTACCCTCTAATTGAGAAATTTCCCCAAACGGGAAAATCAACATGATCGGTTCACCTCTCCTTTTTGCTGTTACTTAATTTTTGCTGACCGTTTCGTCAACACTATTTTTTTTTTTTTAAACAAGTGGGTGAAATAAGCAGTTTGAAAACAATATTCCCGAGAAACTTATCTTGCTTATTGTTAAGATACAGGTAATTAGTACCACTAACGCGATTCCCATTTGCGCGACCGGAAATTGCAGGACAGGGCGTGCAGGTGATTTCTTCCTTTTTGATTTGATAATTTGAGAACGCCTGTGACTCGGTTCCGCAAAATGGTTTCTTAAAAATGAGCTAAATCGATTGCAAGATTTTTACCGGATAAACAAGAATAGAAGTTTATAAAAAAAAATTGACAATTTATGTACTTAAATTATCAAAATAACTTGACAGTTAAAAGGTTAAACATTTGTTTACATGATACTTAAAACAGAATGGCTTCATCGTTTGCATCGTGATATTTATATCTTTTGAATTCCGAACGTCTCCAACAAATTAAAAATGTCATCAAAAATATTTATGTACCACTACTTCGTAGAATACATTAATATAGTACATTGTTACAATTATTAAATAAGAAAAAAAAAAAGATAATCTCATTAAACTAATGTCATTTTTTTCTTATTATATCACTGAACTGAGTCCACGAGCTTAAATATTCTCTATTTATAAATCTTATTTCATTTTTTATGTTATTTTGCACGCGCTTTTTAATTCCTAATTCAAAATTATAAAAAAAAAAAAAAAAACTGTTTCGATACTGTCCGTTCCGAAACTGATTATTATTAATTTTCATTTCTTTTTCTTTAAAAGAAAAAAAAAAAAAAAAAAAAAAGATTTTGATAAAATTCTGGCAAAAGCAGAATTAATTTAGTACGGACAACTAAAAGTATTTTTTTTTTTTTTTTTTTTTTTTTTCAAATTATAACATTGCTTTCAAATTATTCAATTATATTTTCTATACATTTTCGAATTCGATAAATGTCTAACTATCGTAAAACTGGTATCGTAAAAATCCGTAGATTGAGACTCAGTCCTAAAAAATCCCTAAGTTTTCAATGCATTTACGCTCGTTTTGAGAAGTCTGAAACAAAATTTAACCATTTTTAGACAGCGTATCTGTGTGTGTGTTAAAGATTTGTATCAACTGTATCTCAAAAACTACTCCACAGAAATTCATATAAATTTTTATTAGGCTGTACTTTGACATAAATTATTGTCTATTATGTTTACGGGCTTGCCTATCTAATTTATGCTGGTATACTGAAATTTCTAACATTTAACGGAAGGCTATGATTCTGTTGTGTATAACCGTAAAAAAAAGTTGATATGTTAGAAAGACATTATGAATAATCCTTTTGGGTGCAGATCGATCATGTCGCTAAAATTCTTAACGACCTTATAAAAATTATCATTCAAACACATGTCGCTACTTTGGCGACGTATTTTTAATGTATCTTTTCAAAATAGTTATTATAGACATTTTCAGAATATTAAATTGAAATAAGGTAAATATCTTACCTTATCGGTCCAGATTCGTGGGGACTGCCGGCCTCTGTTGGTTCCTTTCTATTCATTGGAGTCGATTCACGTCATAAAGCCAAAATAATAGGATATCAATTACGGCTACACACATTTATTACATACTACAAGGACGAACACGAAGAACACACTGAGTAGAAAAGAAGAAAACAAAACATTAATATCGGCGCGCAGCGCCATCTACAGGTTTTAGATTAGACCAATAAATAACACATTGGCCCCCGGATGAACATTAACTTTATGTTCATTTTCCCATTGTAATTATATCTAATATTTCTATATCTAATATTTTTCTAATTGTAAGTCCACACAAATGTCATAGTTTATAATGAAAGTTTTTAAAGTTTTGTTTAGTCTCTTTTAAAAATTTCAACTGGATAAATCAACTGGAAAGGACGTCTAAATGTACCTGTAGCAGTTTTTATCTCACAAGATCGAACTTTTCCATCTCTACCAGGAAACACTTGAGTGACTACTCCTAATTTCCACAGGTATCTTGGCAACTTAGCATCGTGGATTAAAACAACATCGTGTGGCGAATATTCACGAATACTGGAGTGTCGACTTGTCATGGCGTTTTTGAGCTGAAGAAGGTATTCCTTCTTCCATCTTGACCAGAACTGGTCCAATATTCTTTCTTTTTGATTAAAACGTTTCACATATGTTGCTGAAGTTCCAGGAAGCACATGTGGTTTCATATGCACGATAGGTAGGGTAGTAAGTCGCTGACCTACCAAGAAGTGTGCTGGCGTAATTGGAGAAGGTTCTCCTGAGTCTGCATATGTGTATGTAATGGGTCGCGAATTTATTGACCCTTCAATTTCACATATAACTGTATGTAGTTGTGTGTGTGTTAAAGTGGTTTTCCCAACCACCTTTCTTAAGGCAGATTTTACAGATCGCACCAGTCGTTCATAGAAGCCTCCCCACCATGGCGACATTTCCATGATATATTTCCATTTTATTTTATTACTACTATAGTAATCTTTAACGTCGGGATGGGTAATTATTTTCCAAATGTACCTTAACTCATTATCAGCTCGATGAAAGGTTCGAGCGTTATCGGAATATACTGTATGGCAAAGACCACGCCTTGCTACTATTCTTCTGAAGGCCAATAAGAATGTTTCTGTAGATAGGTTCTCTACCAATTCTAGGTGCACTGCTCTTGTAATTGCGCATGTGCACAACAATATATAATATTTGCTATCATTATTTCGGATGTATAAGGGGCCTGCAAAATCAAGGCCTATCACTGCAAAGGGCTTTTGTTCATTGATACGATCTGCAGGTAACGGAGCTGATATCTGGGCTCCAGATCTAGAATTAAATTTTATGCAAATTCTGCATCTTCTTAATACGCTTTTTACTGCCTGTCTGCCCTTGATTACCCAAAATTCCTCCCGTAATTGAACTAATGTATCATTAATGCCAAAATGAAACACTTTTTCATGCGCATTTTTTATTAACAAATCAATTAATTTACCCTTTGAAGGCAACAGGATCGGGTGTTTTTCGTTAAAGGAATAATTTGATTTCTGAAGCCTTCCTCCGATGCGCATTATTCCTTCGGAATCCAAAAATGGTGAGAACTCAATTAAATTTGAATTTTTAGAAATAGGTTCCCCATTTACCAAACAGTTTAATTCATTCGGAAAACTAATTTTCTGTGTATATTTAACCCACATTGTTTGCGCACTACCAATTTCTTCTGCCGATAATGGACCGCTAACTTTCTCGTTTTTAAGATTCGCGTTGTTAAGAAATCTCTTTATCCATGCCGTAATTCTGAGGACTCTTAAAATGTTACTATATTTTTCTAGATCCAATATTGGTTCAACTGTTTCTATACAGATTTTAAACTGAATTATTTTTTCAGGATTTTTCCTTTTTTCTTCGGTAATATATTGCGTCTCTACCTTTTCCCCAATATCATTACCTTTACCATTTAGCTCAGATAACCATTTTCGACCTTTAAACCAAAAATCATTATTAACTAACGCATTTGCGCTAATACCACGAGTAACTAAATCTGCGAGATTATCCTTTGTATTACAATATGACCAATTTTCGGGTACTGACAATTCCTGAATTTCAACTACTCTATTTTTAACAAAGGGTTTCCATTGTTTCGCCGATCCCTTCACCCAGTGTAAAACAATAGTAGAATCTGTCCAATAAAATTTCTCGATGTTAATTTCTTTAAATATATCACAAATATATTTCGCTACTCTAGCTGCTATCACCGCTCCCAGTAACTCTAATCTTGGTAACGTTAGTTTCATTAGCGGCGCAACTCTAGCCTTCGACGTAATCATGCCTACATAACATTTTTTATCATTACTGATAACCCTAAAATATGCAACACAACCATATGCAAGTGGTGAAGCATCTGAAAAAATGTGTAGTTCTACACACGAATTTTTCAAATCTACATACGTGAAATAGCCTCTATCTATTCGAATTTCTAATAAATCCTTAATTTCGTTACACCACTTTATCCAAATTCCCTTAAGATCATCCGGCAATTCGTAATCCCAATCCATACCTCTTTCCCACATTCTTTGAAGAAAACACTTTATCCTAATTAAAAAGGGAGATATAATCCCAATAGGATAAAAAAATTTTGCAGCTGTATGTAATACATATCTTTTCGTACATACCGATATATCCAAATTTTCAACTATAGATTTCAAAGCTAATCCTAATTTATCACTATCTTTATCCCACACCAATCCAAGAATATTTATTACACTATCATTATTTACCTCCGAAAAAGAATCATTTTTATCCCACATGTTCTTTAATTTCTGTGAATTCGTACTAAACTTTCTTAATTTCATTCCAGCCTTTGCTAAAATATTTACCGCAGTAGAAGTTAATTCATAGGCACCGTTTACGGTATCGGAGCCATAAAGCAAATCGTCCACAAACAGAGCTGAATTTAACATTTCATAACTATCCGGATAAATTTCCCTATATTCCTTAATGTGTTTCTTAATTGTTGCCGTTAAAAATAAAGGAGAAGTTGTACAACCAAATGTAGCTCTGGCATTCGCATTATTTTATAATTCTCGGTGTCCTCGTCAAACCATAAAAACTTTAGAAAATTTCTATCGGGTTCCGCGATTTCTATCTTTAAAAACGCCTTTTCAATATCTGCGCAAAACGCAATCTTAAACATTCGAAATCTATTAATTACATCCAAAATTGGTGGTGTAAGACATGGCCCTTTTACGAGACAATCATTTAAAGATTTACACTCCGAAACTCTACTGGAACAATTAAAAACAATTCGTACCTTTGATGTTTGTTTTTCCCGTCTTACAATTTCTCGATGTGGCGCGAAATACTCTTTCTGTGAGCGACCGCATTCTTCAACTATCCCTAGTTGTTTTTGTTCTGTGATTATCTGCCTATATTGCTCAAAAATCCATTTATCCGCTTTTAATCTTTTTCTCAAGTAATTGAATTGTCGTCTTGCATTTTCAAAATTATTCTCAAATTTATCCATACCATGATCATTCCATAATAAATGAGTAACATAATGACCCTGTTTATATTCTAACTGTTTATCAAATTTATTTATTATTTCCTGATCGGAAGCAGAAATCAATTTATCATCATTTATTCCCAAAAGATCCAACGACCACAAGTTTTGCAAATCATTACCCGTACATTCCGATGATTCATTTATTTTCATGCATGGATGGTTTTCGTGTAAACAAAAAGAGTTACCACATTCGATCTTTAACACGGAGGCGCCAGTAATTAAGTTGTCTGGATTGCTTCCTGAATTATTGTTGCCTGACAATGTCCATCCCAGTAATGTATTCACAGCAAACAACGAACGATTAATTTTCTTTTTATTTTTTTGCAGTTTCCAAAATAACCCCGCGCCGATTAATATCTCTGGAGCCTTTGAATGGAATTGCGAAAATTTATTTCCTTCCCCCTCTCTCGGAACCAAAAGTTTTCGAAATGATGCGTCTTCCAGAATCTTTAACTTCGTAAAAGATATTTGATTTACGACCAATGCCTCTACATAACATTTCTGTTTGTGGTTTTTTAAATGAGACAATTCGAAATTTACGACTGAATATTCATTTGATTGAGGTTGATCACATGAAAACGGATATATTATTAATGTTTCTTTTCTAATCACCGGCAATCCGCGATTGTAATGAAATGCTCGCCCTCTGGTGGGCTAAGGTGAAATTATCACACCACTGCATATCCTCATATTATGCAATTGACTTTCCATGATGAAATGGCGGATAAAGAATAATAATTACACGTGGCTGTTATATTTACTAACAACTGCAGTGTTCAGAGAGCGCCATCTATCGATCATTACAAACGCGGATTTTAATTCACGCGCGAGTGATATGTTTATGAAATTTCTTTGTGATGCATTATCAAATAATACGGCACACTTTAGAGAGTTTAAATTAGAACGATTTGTTATTCTTGCGAAGCAAGTTTGTAAATATATTTCATTATTCTCAAGCGGATTTTGTACAGGACACTTATAGGACAATACAGAATTATCATTTTCGCAAACACTGTTCTCAGAATTATTTGTTTGGGTATGTTCGATGTGATTTTTATCTTTCATATGAGCCGTTGGTGGAGTTTCCGATTTTTGCTTATAGCAAATTAATGTATTGTGTTTTCCTGAACATGTGTCACATTTGAGACCCGATAAACAGAATTTAGCTGTATGTTTACCTCTTTTGAAACATAAATAACAGATTCCTTGTTTGCGTAAAGACAATTTTTTGTCCTCTAAATTTAATTTACACATTTTACTGTCATGATCATTTATTGCATCAACACAAAATATACATTTACTAACAGTTAATTTAAAGGCTGATGCCCTTTGCATTGTGTTAGAATTTTTATATCCCGAACCAGATTTCCGGTAGGAAGCATTATTATTATTTTCCGATGATTTTGAATCAAATCTGGAATTTGAGTTTTTATACCCTCTATTGTGAGTTTCTACTTCGCGTTTTAAAAATAAAAAAGTTTTTTCCCTAGTCTGAACTTCTAATTTTAAATGTTTTAACAAATCTTGTACATCCCATTCCTCGGATTCTGTTTTCGTTTTATTATAGTCTATCATAATACTGGTAGGTATTAATTTTGTAACAATTGGAAATAACAAATTTCCGTAGGATTTTAAATCCACACCTAAATTTTCGAGAGATTTAATATTAACATCAAGGGCCAGTAAGCGTAATTCTTTAATTTGATTTGGAGATTTAACAGGGTTCAAATTTAATAACGCGTCAATTTTATATCTTATTATAATATCTTTTTTTCCGAATCTAGATATTAATAAATCAATTGCAGTATTGTAATTTTGATCTGAGAGTGCTAAACCCTGAATAGCGGTTAAAGCTTGGGCTTTCAAAAAACTTCTTAAGTAAACAAATTTTTGTACGTTAGACAAAGCGTTATTGTTGTGTATGGTTATCTCATACTGATTCCAAATTCCATCAAGTTTTCAGGAGAACCGTCATAAACTGGAATTGAGATCTTGGGCAATCTTACTGAAGTAGCATTAATTCTTTCTAAATGCAGATTGGGTGTTTGCTCATTTCTTGGCTGCGATAAGATCGGAGTGATATTTAAATTTTTAATTTTCTCTATCTTATTCATAATTTGAGCTTTTACATCAATAATTGAATCTCTATACTCTTGTCTCAATTCTATTTCAGATTGTAGCTCGTTGAGATCCGTGATTTTGGCCTCAATTTGATCTTCAACTTCTATAATTTCGTTATTCTTTACTTGCAGTTTTTCTAACTGTGATTCAAATTCAAAAACATTTAACCCTTCGTCGGGTTCATTTAATTTTAGGTTTATCGTATTCATGAGTTTTGTACACAATCCCTTGAGGGTAGAACGTTTTCGTTTTAACTTTTCGACTTCGGTTGCCATATTGTTAATTTATAAATTTGAACTATAGAATAAGGAACAACTCGAAATCATATTTTAAAGGCCTGGCAGTCCCTGTTCGGGCGCCAAAAATTATGTCGCTAAAATTCTTAACGACCTTATAAAAATTATCACTCAAACACATGTCGCTACTTTGGCGACGTATTTTTAATGTATCTTTTCAAAATAGTTATTATAGACATTTTCAGAATATTAAATTGAAATAAGGTAAATATCTTACCTTATCGGTCCAGATTCGTGGGGACTGCCGGCCTCTGTTGGTTCCTTTCTATTCATTGGAGTCGATTCACGACATAAAGCCAAAATAATAGGATATCAATTACGGCTACACACATTTATTACATACTACAAGGACGAACACGAAGAACACACTGAGTAGAAAAGAAGAAAACAAAACATTAATATCGGCGCGCAGCGCGATCTACAGGTTGTAGATTAGACCAATAAATAACAGATCATAAAGTGGCATTGCTATACTGCATTTTCCCCAATGAACAGAACTGTTATGTCTCTGGTTCTAATGTATGTAATTGCACAAAAGTTGGCATATGAGAGTTCCATTAATTAACATCATACTGATTCAATTTGGTGCATGTTGGCCAACAGATAGCGCTGCTGCGTTTCAAATTACACAGTGAATAGGAAAGGTAAATTTTAACTTTTATTGCATATGAATGCACCGAACTTTATAAGCGAGAAACCATTATGAAAATTACTGCTTACTTATTTTGAGTAGACATACGCCGACAGGTGTCTGTTCTATCACTGGCCTCCTGGGATTTTCTGCATGTCTAGATCTCAGCGACTGTTTGTTAAAATTGCATCAATCTGCGAAAATAAAATATTTATTGTGAGCAGCTAAGGTCGAACTTAGTAAGTGGCTCTCATATACAGGACGATATAGAAGAAAGTCTTGTGACGGCCACAACATATTAGTTTTCTCTAACTATTGTTTATTAAACAAATTTATTCAAAATATTTCTAGAATCTATCTTAAAATAACTAAATTTAAAGCATATATATATATTCTGTAAAATTTTTGATTTTTTTTTTTTTTTTTTTTTTTTTTCTTTTATGTTTGTAAAATTTTCGAGAGCATTTCTGCGTAAAATATCTCGTTTAAAAAAATAATTTTTAACATATAAAAAAGGCTTTCTTTTTATAATATTATTTAATGCATCAACTAATTTTTCTGAAACATCAAAACAATTTTTTCCCCTCTTCATCTGTAGGGAATTCAAAAGTTCTAAGTCATAGTATTTAATCAAAGTCTAAGAAATTAATCACTTGGCGTATTTGCTGATTGGATTAGGTTAAAATAAGATATTAAAGAACAGCCAAGATTATTTTCCTTTAGTTATATGGAATATTTTCACCGCACGCTTTTCTTCGCAAAAGTAATTTCATAATTATTTTACTGAGCTGATTATTTTACAGCATTTTTTTTTAATAGATAAACGCTGAGAAAAAGTGGGACGCTTGTTAAATTGTTTCTATTTATGTCCTCATAATAAACTTATTTCAGTCAAATACTAAATTAAATATTCTAAGCTTCAAAGTTTAATAAAGTACGGATATATTTTTTTCATTTTTTTTTTTTTTTTTTTTATAGAAATTTTATCTTTATTGTATGCTAGCCGTCATCGGCAACTAGCTGGTTCTCGATCCTTGAAAAATCCGACCGTACGAAACTCCCTCCCGCTCGGTGACGACTGCGGCGCCTTTTTCCCGTGTCAGGACGTACAACGACTTATTGAGATATAGTGCAATGCAAACAGTTTTACTGAAAATTTTAACTGTTGTAATTTCCCGCTCGGTAGAACCTGCGGCGCCCTCTACAGGTTTTAGTATCTGAAACAGCTTGTTCGCTCACCATGTTATGATCTTTAGAAATTCTAAACGTAGCAATGTCCCGCTCGGTGGCAACTACGGCGCTTCTTTACGTTTCATGATTTGAAACAGCCTGTTCGCTCACCGTGTAAAGGAACATTGGAAATTCTGATTGTGGCAAATCCCCAACCCGGTGGGGGCCTACGGTCTCCTAATCTACTTCCAAATAATTTTATCGTAATTGGAGATATTGAATTATTAAAAATAAAAGTGTCATCTGGCGTCAGAGATTTGTAACATGTACTCTTCAATTCCAATTCAAATAACTTTTAAAATGACATAATACTTATAAAATTGTGTTAATTAGACGTTGAGATACAAAAGTAGTATAGACATTGTTATAAAAAGTTTTGTGTCTGACTGTTCCGTTGTTTGCTCTGAAATTTGCGTATTTGAGGGCTATATACAGTTAAAAATCCTTAATAAGAAATGTGAGCGGAGTATCGGAATTCGAAAGTCTGTGAAATCAAAAAGAATAAAGGTGTTCCGGGTTTTCTGTGGTTTTCTCTGAAACTCCCGTACTGAATTTAAAAGCTTATATCAGTTTAAAAGTTCGCAGTAAAATTACTTTAATATATATTTTCAATGATACATTATAAGTAATTTAATCATAATTAGAATTGGACATATTGAAATAAGGATTTTCTGGTTTTCCCGTGGTTTTCGCTGAAACTCCCGCACGGAATATAACGGTTTATGTAAGTTTAAAAGTCCGCAATAAATTATATTTCAAATGATGTAATATAAATAATTTAATCATAATTAGAATTGGAGTTATAGAAATTTTAAAATATTAAAGTGCCATTTGGCGGCAGAAGTTTGCGATCTCTATTCTTTAATTCGCATTCAAATAAGTTTTAAAATAATACATTAATTATGAAATTATGTTAATTAGAAGCCAAAATACAAAGACAATATTAACATTTTTATAAAAATATTTGTGTCTGACTTATCCGTGTTTTTTTCCAAAACTTGCGCAGTTCCGGGCTATACATATACCGTTAAAAATGCTTAGTACGAAATGTGAGCAGAAATTTAAACTCGAAACTGCCAAATATAAAATAATAAAAAGGTTCTGGTATTTCCCACAGATTGTATTTCCGTAGATTTCCCCGAAAGTTTCGTACAGAATTTGAACGGCTTACATCACTTTAATATTACGCAATAAAAGTACTTTAAAATATCCTTCGAATGATGTATTATGTATAATATTTATACAAAAAATGGCTAATCTATCAAGAGCGATTAGCGATTTCTATTGAAATCCGTCTAAAATTTAAGAAATTCTAAACTGCTTTTTTACATCAAAGTTCAGAAAAGAAATTAAGAAAAAGAAAAAAAAAAAAAGTATTATTATTCTGTTAAAAGTAACTTTTTCTCTCTTTACATTAACGGATGAAATAAAAATGAATTTAAATAAATGTGCTATATATATATATATATATATATTTCCCTCAAATTCTTATGTACTTACTGTCATTCACAACTTCAAAGCGGTAATATTTGTGAATCTCAACCATAGAATCTCAACATAATTTAATTGTTGCCATTTTTTTTTTTTTTTTTTTTTTCTCGACAGAATTAAAAAAAAAAAAAAGTACATATATTTAAAATGGGGAAAATAAATTAGAAAAATTAGAAAATAAATTACAAATATCAGTCGTATCGTTACAAATAAGGTACCAAATGAAAGGGAAAATTGTTGTGAATCCGATGGATTAAACAGCTTGTCGATCGGACAATTAGATTTTTTTTAATTAACTAAAGTATGAATTTTAGGTCGCAAAGCAGAAGATTGTATGAAAACCGTTAAGGGAAATAAAAAATCTGCTTCACATTAAGTCACATGTTTTTGAAATGGGAAATAAATTTGCAGTTTTCAATTTTTTTTTTAATTTTCTTTCACGAGCACAAAAATATAATATACAGCCTGTACCCCACAAGACAAACTTCTATTTCAAATTTCATCAATTTTTTTGGTTAATAAACAAAAAAGTTACTTTTTTTTTTTTTTTTTTTTTTTTTTCTCAAATTAAATTTTATTCTAACTTTGAAAAGATTTACGCGATACGATACATTAAGAATTTGGGTTTTAAAAGTTTTTTTTATTTTTTGAATAGATTACTATACTATTATTATTATTTTTAAGCTATACGTTAGATTTTTTAACTGGAGACAGGTGAGCCGTAAAGACAGGTGAGGCCGTGCCCTTAGCGACAGCGCCCTTAGCGGAAATCTATAAAACCGTGCCTTTAGCGGAAATGTTATCCCCCCTAGCTGGTGGACTTTTAGCATACGTGCCTTTAGTGGAAATGTATAATAAATTCAAAAATAAATTAATAAATAAATAAATTAACTCCCAATTTTCTTCCACACTTTATCCACATTTAGCACTGGCTATAATTTGCTTCAGAAGTAACCTGTCGCAAAAATAGGTATGCATGCTGTAGATTAATCCGTTATTTGGGGGAACGGTGATCTGTAACCATTTAAAGTTTAATGAATCACAGTACTCCATACGAAAACGTACATTATTGCCATTTTATGATTTTATTTAAGTTTGTGAAAATATAATTAAGCATTATTTAAAACTAAAACTAAAACATAAACGAAAAATCATTAGGTACACACTGGTTATCAACACTTTCCAACTGTACGTACTCATTGTATCGTATAACAATCTATGTTCTTTGTCTATATTATCACACAATGGACAGACAGACAGAAAGACAGACATATAGATCAATTGAACTCATAATCACTCTGAAACATTGTTGGAAAGTGTTAAAAATGCTTAACACAAACATAATTCCTATTTGCACCCCTGAATGCATTGAAACATTTTTGCGTACCCCTGTAAATCTGAAGGTAAACCATATTATAGTTTATACAAAAATTTTCTTAGCATATAAACGATAAATACAAATTTCTTTATGTTTTTTGATGAAGTTATTTGAATGTGATTTATAAAAATGTTATCTCACATATCATGTTTCGTACAGTTATATGCCATAGACGTTGAGATATAGCTTTCCCGTTATTGAGGAAATTCACCTATTGGCCGATAACCATCCAAATTGAATCAGCATTATATAATGGCCTTCACATATATCATGTTTTGTTTGATTACACACAATAGAACCTGATATATTAGCCTCCCCTTAAATTACGGAAATCGTTGTACAGCAGCGCCATCTGTGGAGCGGTTGACAGATATTCATTTAGGCTAAGGTGCATCAACATATAAAATTATTTGCAATTCTGTTCTGTAGTTCTTGAGATATAGCTTTCCCTTAAATTGCAGAAATCGCTGTATAGCAGCGCCACCTGTCAGTCTCTAAGCATTCATATTGAATCAGCATAATGTCTCAGAATGGCCTTCACATATATCATGTTTTGTTTTATTATACACAATAGAACCTGAGATATAGCTTAAATTGTGGAAATCGCTGTATAGAAGCGCCCCCTGTTGAGCGGTTGACACCAAATGTTGATAGGCACTAATTTTGCTCAAAGTGCATCTACATGCAATTTATATGCAATTCCGGAGATACAGTTGCCACAAAATTTTTATCACACACACACAGAGAGAGACGGACAGACAGACATTTTCTAAAAATAGTCAAATCGTATTCTTGACCTTTCAATACGTGTAAAACGTCGAAAACCGGAAATCGAAATTTTTTACGAATCCAATACTGTCTTTTATTGAACATAGAAGAAAGTAAAAATAAAAAATTCTTAAAATATTTACGGACGCTGGAGGCAGACAAACGGACAGTAGAATAGACAAATAAACTAATTCAAATCATATTCACATTTTAAAAAATGGTAGAATAAACGCTTAAAGTAAACGAAAATGCGATTCAGCAAATTTCAAACAATAACCCTCAGTGTAACTTAATCTTTTTGTGTGATTCTGTAAATATAATGCTAATCATACTACATTCTATAGAAAGCATTCTTTTGTGCATCATTTAACTAACATATTTCAATCTATCACGCGCACACCTTCTTATTCCCGATAAGGGCACGGTCGCTAAGGACACGTCCCCGTAATGACGAGCGATTTCCAATTTCTGCTTAAATCGATTTAAAACTTAAAAGAATCAAAAACTGTTATTTTTTTACTTTCAGTACCTTATCATGTGGTCGAAAAGCAATAATTCCATAGACTAATAATTAATTCATTATACATCTATGAATGGGTGCTGTCCAATTGCCCTCGAAATATACCAACTGTCCTCACTAGTCTAAATCCCACTTCCATTAACTTCCTTGCGAGTTTCCATCTGAGCACCGTAAGCACTCCTTTGATCTGAATAGGAAGAACCCAAAAAATTTTCAGTTTTATTATTATTATTGTTAAATTTTATCTAATTTTTAAAATGAAAGCGCATATTTTAAAAATATATTTGTTGTGTTATTAAAAACTAAAAAATATAAAATTTGCCAACATTTAAAGTAGGAATGTTTTAATATTGAATATAGTAAATTTTGATAATTAAGCTCAATAACATATTTCTCACATATGAACAATATTAATTAATTAATAAATAGCTGCGCGCATGCATGCATGATAGTGATTCCTGCGGAACCGAGTTTTGTGAATTTTGAGATTCATGCACAGCCAGGTAGCTGTACCCAGTTTTTTTTTTTTTTTTTTTTTTTTTTTATGTGCAGGAAGCAGCGTGCATACATGTGTGATAGTGATTGCTGTGGAAAAAGGTTTTGTGCATTTTGAGATACATGCCCAGCGGGATAGAGGCAACCAGTGATGTTTTTTTTTTTTTTTTTTTTCCTATTTTTCATGTGCGCGAAGGGCACATGCATGCGTGATAGTGATTGCTGCGGAACCGAGTTTTATGCAACTTGAGATTTATGCACAACGAGATAGAGGCACCCAGTGTTTTTTTTTTAATTTAATTTTCATTTTTTATGTGTACGAAGCGTACATATATGCATGATAGTTATTTCTACAGATCTGAGTTTTGTGCGTTTTGAGATTCATGCACAGCGGGTTAGTACATCCACTGATTTTTTTAAGACTATGTCTATTAGTCTCAATCTGCGGTTAAAACGTTGTCTACAGTTTGACAATGGTTGGACATTTATCTAAATCGAAAATTTATCCGAATTATAATTGAATAATTTGAAAGCAATGTTATCAATTGAAAAAAAAAAAAAAAAAAAATCTAATAGTCCTCCGTCCTAAACTAAATTCTGCTTTTGCCAAAATTTTATCAAAATCATTTTTTTTTTTTTTTTTTAAGGAAAAATAAAATAAAATAAAATAAATAATAATCAGTATCGAAACAAACACTATCGAAAAAGTTTTTTTTTTTTTTTTTTTTTTCTTTTTTGAATTAGGAAATAAAAAGTGCGCGGGCAAAATGAAATAAACATAAGTAAAAAAATGAATCTAATGATTTAATTTTTATATAAAACATGATCGCGTGCTATCTTAAAAAGTAGATGTAAAATTTAAAGTTTAGGTGGTGCGTGTGGTATTTTTAAAAAAAGTTTTAAGAAATAGAATAGAATAAAGAAAGCAACGATATTGGTTGCATTTTCTTATATAATTTGAATTTTTGAATTTTATAGAAGTAATATCTACCGTAGGAATGATTTCTTATATTAAAACTATAGGGAATTGTTATGCTAGCACAAGCGGTGCCACTTTATTATTATTATTATTTCTGATCAGTGTTCAAGGACATAGTAAAATGTAGCAAAGCACTTTCATCAGCTACATTCAATAGGAAAGAAAGTTTAGCTTAATTTTTGGCAGCCCTGTATATTGTCAAAAAACTATATGCACATCCCATTGTGTATTTCAATTCAGTCTTATATGAAAAACACTTAAAATAAAATGAAATACATTTCTAGCATTTTATAAGTATAGCACTGATATATCCAAATATTTTGGGTAGCCCTGTAAACAAATAATAAGTGATTTCCATATGACAGTCTACAGAAAACCTGATTTCATGCATATAAAAAAAAAATCTTCATTCGAGTTAGTTTAGGGTAGCCTATAGATATTACCCTTTACTTACTACAAGTGTTCCCCATAGTCGTAATGCATTTCAATTCTCTTGCATAGCCCTGTATACGAATCATTTGCTTATTCTCTGCGAAAAGCCCAGTGTAGCATCACTATATGCTATAGATTTAAAATACCAAGTTTGAACCTCCTGCTGCTATTTGTTCTTGAGATATACGGACAACCGACATACACTTAGACAACCAGACAGACACACACAGAGACCAATCGCTAAAAATATGATTTTCGGATTCAGGGGAGGGACCTGAAAACGTGTAAATATAACAAAAAATGTCAGTTTAAAAAATTTTACACGAAAACAATACTTTCTGAACGACATGTATGGATAATGGGTAAAATAAAATAAAAATATTATTCTAGTTGACTATAACATTTTCCCGGAATTTATTTTTCCTCAAACCTTTTCTCCACACGCGTTATTTTCCTAAAATTTCGCAAAAAATATAAACTTTTTCCCAAACCAAAACCGCGAAAAAACTTTTCCAATCTGACAACACTGTTGCCAGGTTCAAAAACTAAATATTACAATTTTGAGTACTATGATGATGATGATACATCAAACATAAAAGAATCAAAAGAATTCATAACATAAAGACTAAATTAAAGATTTAATCTGTTTTATAAATTTAACGATACAGAATAAGTAGTTTTAAAAATAAATCCATAGATGTCGCTTTTTTATGCCGTTTTCTTTTCGATGCTTTTTTAAATATTTGCGTTCCGCTACTTTTTCTGCAACTGATTTGGCAGTTGGCAACACCCATTTTAAGAATTCACAGATACGCAGCTTTTAAAACGACATATTTTGCATCAGCTTGTAGTATTTTTTATGCTTGTTTAAATTTGTCTAAAAATACAAATGCCTCCTTTTATACCAAAATTTGACACTGTAGAGTAAGTAGCTTTATAAATAATTTCTTTAAATTTTGAATTTAAATATTTTTAAATTAAAATCATTCCATTACGATAATATTACGTTTTGTTCTCAAATCTGCCAAATGTTGTGTAATTCACTGCTATTAAATCAATGATCATTTATTTTAAATTTGTACAGTTAGAATAATACTTAGAATAACTTAGAATGGATATGATTAAAATTTATTGCTAGTTGCCTCATTTTTCCATTTTACTGTCAATTTTTTGTTCTTTTCGATCAGTATTTTGTTCACATTTGAGAAATGTCGTTTTATGTTCTTAAATATAGTTACCCATAAGATTAACATTTGTCATTGCTTTGTAATCTTTAGAAAAAATAAAATATAAATATAAACAGAAAATTATTACAATAATTTACATCCTGACATACTTTCGATTTTTATATGAATATCATTTAGTAGCATATTTATAGAAGTTTCGCTGAATCTTATAGTACTTATAAAACTAACATTGCTTAAAAGTGTTTTTGAACATTTTTAGCGTGAAAACAAAAAAAAAATTTCGATCTCCATTTTTACTTTCATTACCCTACTACCGTAGGTAATGGAAGTATTGTATTCGGTCTGAAGATTCGATATCGGGTTTTCACCTGATTTACACGTTTTAAGGTCCCCTGAGTACAAAACAGTGGTTTTTGGCAATTGGTCAGTGTGTATGTATGCTTGTGTGTGTATGTATGTATGTGGAGAATCTTCTGGCTATTATAGCTCAGAAACTAATAAAGATAGAGCTACGAATCTTTAGAATTGAAATACGTCTGGTGTACAGATGACATTTCCAAATGTTGGTGAAAATTGAAAAACCGGAAGTGGGACCGTATGTCCGTATCTCAAAAACGGCTCAAACGATTTTCTTCAAACTTGCTATATAAACACTCTATTAGATGTCTTTTCGAATGATATAGTTGGTTAGTTCATGAAAATTGATAGGCGTCCTGCATAAATAGCTCAATTTCAGGCCTCGCAAAGGCGTTCCTTTAAAAACGGTTGTACGGATTTTTTTCAAACTCGCCATTTTAACTCACTTTTAAATATGCTTTTGTATGTAATTATTGTTTTCCTGTCAATAATTGAATTTAACCGGAAGTGGGACATCGGAAACCGTAAGTCCGTATCTCAAAAACGGCTCTAACGATTTTCTTCAAATTTACTATATAAACACTCTATTAGATGTCTTTTCGAATGATATAGTTGGTTAGTTCAGGAAAATTGATAGGCGTCCTGCATAAATAGCTCAATTTCAGGCCTCGCAAAGGCGTTCCTTTAAAAACGGTTGTACGGATTTTTTTCAAACTCGCCATTTTAACTCACTTTTAAATATGCTTTTGTATGTAATTATTGTTTTCCTGTCAATAATTGAGTTTAACCGGAAGTGGGACATCGGAAACCGTAAGTCCATATCTCAAAAACGGCTCTAACGATTTTCTTCAAATTTGCTATATAAACACTCTATTAGATGTCCTTTCGAATGATATAGTTGGTTAGTTCAGGAAAATTGATAGGCGTCCTGTATAAATAGCTCAATTTCAGGCCTCCCAAAGGCGTTCTTTTAAAAACAGCTATACGGATTTTTTTCAAACTCGCCATATTAACTCACTTTTAAATATCCTTTTGTATGTAATTACTGTTTTCCAGTCAATAATTGATTTTTTGTAAAAGTTGGCATCTCATAAACAACTCTAACAATTTTCTCTTTAGGTCATTTTTATGTTTTCTGATCACATTGTCTCTCAAAAATGCATATAATATGTGTAATAGTGGGTAATGGAAGTCGTGTGGTTGTTTCACACCAGATTTTTTATGTATTTAAACATTTTGAGATGTTCTAAACTACTGAACAAAATTTGATCATTTTTCGAAAATGTGTGTGTGTGTTTTTCATAATTTTTGTGGTTGCTGTATCTCACGAAATAATGAACAAAATTTAGCCAAACTTGAGAATTGTATGAACTCGAGAAACATGAGCTTAAATTAAAACTATTTAGTTGGACACTGACCTAAACAGGTACTTAATATATTTTCTGATCAATATCTCAATAGGTCCTGCTGTTGACCCATTTTTACCCATTTTTACACATGTAATATAGAGAAAGTATTGGATTCGCGAAAATTTTCGACCTCCGTTTTTTGACGGATTTGGGGTGTCCTAAACACGAATTGATAGTTTTTAGAAAATTTCTGTCTGTCTGTCTGTATCATTTTTTGTGGACACTGTATCTCACGAACCAATGAATGAAATTTAACCAAACTTAGTATTTAGTTGCACCCTGACATGAACTGGTTCTGATTAGATTTGGGGATCAATAGCTCAACAGGTGGCGCTGTGATAGCATTTTATCTAAATTTTTAACATGGCAGTATAGGACAAAAATTCGTATAAATGTGCATAATAAGAGTTATTTTAAACTTGTGATTGTAAAATTAATATGAATTATTGATAATAGTAGTATGTAACTAGGAAAAAAATTTTGTGCATGGGGGGGCATCGCTTCCCCATTGGGGGGAAATACCCTCCCAGGGGGGGTACATTTTCACAATGAGTGTCTTTCGAAAGATCTCGTTGATAATAGTAGTACTTAACTAGGAAAAAATTTTTGTGCATGTCGGGGCATCGGTTCCCCCCCACCCGGGGGAAGTACCCCCCCCCGGGGGGGGGACAAAGTTTCAAGATGGGTATCTTTCGAAAGGTCTCGTCAATACCTTTAAAACGAATGGTTGTACCATAAATCTGTGATAATTTAAAACAAAGTTACCGATTTTTTTTACTTTTAACGAAAAAAAATCTTGTTTTTTTTTTTTTTTTTTTTTTTTTTTTTTAAACGAAAATTTACTAAACTTGGTATTTAGTTGGTCCCCGACATAAACTGGTGCTGATTATATTTGGGGATCAATAGCTCAACTGGTGGCGCTGTGATAGCATTTTATCTAAATTTTTAACATGGCAGTATAGGACAAATATTCGTATAAATGGGCATAATGAGAGTTATTTTACACTTGTGATGGTAAAATTAATATGAATTATTGATAATAGTAGTACGTAACTAGGAAAAAAAATTGTGCACGGGGGGGGGGGTAAATTTTGAAGATGGGTATCATTCGAAAGATCTCGTCAACAAAGTTATCGATTTTTTTTACTTTTAACTTTTAACAAAAAAAAAAAAAAATTAGAAAAAAATTCGTAAGTTTTTTTTTTTTTTAAATATTTTTACTGATCGAATATGTATTACTTTTAACAAAAACTAAAAAAAAAACCTTAGAAAAAAAATCGTATTTTTTTCTTTTTTTTTTTTTTTTTTTTTAAATATTGTTACTGATTGAATATGTATAGGAAAATATAGAAGAAAGTCTTGTGGTGGCCACAACATACTAATTCATAATATTCTCACATATTAAGTTTTGTGCAATTATACTAAATAGAAGTATTGCCTTCTTGTAAATAGAAGGAATCACAGCGTTGCAACGTCACCTTTTAGGAAAGATAAAACAAAACATGCTAAAGCATTATGCAAATATATATAAATTTGCACATTAATTTTTGAGCTAGAGCTGCCCAAATATTTGTCACAGGTACACATACACACAAACAAACATTTTATATTAGTCGCCTTCGGCGACCAGCTGGTTCGTGATCCTTGAAAAGTCCGACTTTACGAAACTCCCGCTTGGTGGCGCCTGCGGCACCTTTTTCCCGTTTCAAGTCGTACAACAGCTCATTGACATATGTGAAAATAACTTTATTGAAAAATTTAATCTCAGTAAATTCTCGCTCGGTAGCGCCTACGGCGCCCTCTTCTCGTTTCAATATCTGAGACAGCCTGGCCGTGTTACGATCTTTCAAAATTCTGACTTTAACAAAGTCCAGCTCGGTGGCGCCTGCGGCGCCTTATCCCCGTTTTAGAAATACCTATGAAATTATGTTAATTAGAAGCTGATATACAAAGGTAATATTAGCATTGCTGTAAGAAATTTGTGTCTGCTGTAACAAATTTGTGTCTGATTTTTGTCTGTAAAACGAATGGTTGAACCATAAATCTGTGATAATTTAAAACAAAGTTATCGATTTTTTTTACTTTTAACGAAAAAAAATCTTTTTTTTTTTTTTTTTTTTTTTAAACGAAAATTTACTAAACTTGGTATTTAGTTGGTCCCCGACATAAACTGGTGCTGATTATATTTGGGGATCAATAGCTCAACTGGTGGCGCTGTGATAGCATTTTATCTAAATTTTTAACATGGCAGTATAGGACAAAAATTCGTATAAATGGGCATAATGAGAGTTATTTTACACTTGTGATTGTAAAATTAATATGAATTATTGATAATAGTAGTACGTAACTAGGAAAAAAATTTGTGCACAGGGGGGTGTGGTAAATTTTGAAGATGGGTATCATTCGAAAGATCTCGTCAATACCTTTAAAACGAATGGTTGAACTATAAATCTGTGATAATTTAACAAAGTTATCGATTTTTTTTACTTTTAATTTTTAACAAAAAAAAAAAAAAAAAAAAAAAAAAAAAAGAATTAGAAAAAAAATTCGTAAGTTTTTTTTTTTTTTTTTTTAAATATTTTTACTGATTGAATATGTATTACTTTTAACAAAAACTAAAAAAAAAACCTTAGAAAAAAAATCGTATTTTTTTCTTTTTTTTTTTTTTTTTTTTTTTTTTTTTTAAATATTGTTACTGATTGAATATGTATAGGAAAATATAGAAGAAAGTCTTGTGGTGGCCACAACATACTAATTCATAATATTCTCACATATTAAGTTTTGTGCAATTATACTAAATAGAAGTATTGCCTTCTTGTAAATAGAAGGAATCACAGCGTTGCAACGTCACCTTTTAGGAAAGATAAAACAAAACATGCTAAAGCATTATGCAAATATATATAAATTTGCTCATTAATTTTTGAGCTAGAGCTGCCCAAATATTTGTCACAGGTACACATACACACAAACAAACATTTTATATTAGTCGCCTTCGGCGACCAGCTGGTTCGTGATCCTTGAAAAGTCCGACTTTACGAAACTCCCGCTTGGTGGCGCCTGCGGCACCTTTTTCCCGTTTCAAGTCCTACAACAGCTCATTGACATATGTGAAAATAACTTTATTGAAAAATTTAATCTCAGTAAATTCTCGCTCGGTAGCGCCTACGGCGCCCTCTTCTCGTTTCAATATCTGAGACAGCCTGGCCGTGTTACGATCTTTCAAAATTCTGACTTTAACAAAGTCCAGCTCGGTGGCGCCTGCGGCGACTTATCCCCGTTTTAGAACTACCTATGAAATTATGTTAATTAGAAGCTGAGATACAAAGGTAATATTAGCATTGCTGTAACAAATTTGTGTCTGATATTTTTCATGGTTTTTCTTTAAAACTTGCGTGATAAAAATCCTTAATACGAAATGTGAACGGAGTATCGGAATTCGAAAGCCTGCATCACAATTAGAATTGGAGATATTGAAATAAAGGAGTTTTGGCTTTTCTGTAGTTTTCTCTTAAACTCCCGTATGGAATTTAACGGCTGAAATCAGTTTAAAAGTCCGTAGTATTTCAAATGATGTGTATAAGTAATTTAAGCATAATTAGAATTCTAGATATTGAAATATCAAAGCGCCCTCTGGTGACAGAGATTTGCAACATATATATACTCTTCAATTCCAATTCAAATAACTTTTTAAATGATATATTACTTATGAAATTATGTTAATTAGAAGCTGAGATACAATGCTAATATAAACATTTTTATAAAAAGATTTGTGTTCGACTTATCCATGGTTTTCTCCGGAACTTGCATAATTCCAGGCTATATAACGTTAAAAATCCTTAGTACGATATGTGAGCAGAAATTGGAATTCGAAACTGCGAAATATTAAAGAATAAAGGTGTTCTGGTTTTTCCGTGGTTTTCTCCGAAACTCCCGTTCCTTTTCTACACCTTTGCCCCTTCCCCCCTTTCCGTTCCTACTAATAATTTTACACTCGAAAATACCCGCAATCGATTTAACTTGCTTTAAAACCTAAATATAAAATTTCAAGCGCTGTAACTATTTTTTCCCCTTTCCCCCCTCCCTAATAATTCTATTCTTTCAAAAATATTCACAATCGAATTATCAGGCATTAAAACCAAATACTACGAAATTTCAACGGCATATCTCAATTCAAAGTACTGCAAAATATAAAAGAAAACTTAATCTTTTCAAAATAAAAATGTAATTTTTTTGTTTATTAATATATTTTCATGAAAATTGAACAGTAGCTTTATAATATGCTGTGTAATCCGAATATTAATTTAAATGTAACATAAATGAAAATTTGAAGAATTTTGAAAATTGCAATTTTTAATCCCACTTCAAGAGCATGTGATATTAATGATTTCCAGATGTTTTGTTTCCATTCCAGACAGCGAAATAAATCGTCTGCTGATAGAATGTTTTTTTTTTTTTTTTTTTTTTAAGCAATTAACCGTTGAGTCCCGTTCATTTTTCGATCGACATGGGTCGACATTTTAATTAATATCTTCGCAACTAATTAAAATTTTTAAATTCTGTTTTCACTATCCCCTTTGGGAAGGCTTCTGAGCACCCGTATGTAAAATTTTATACTTCTGCGTTCAGTAGGGGCTGAACGTATAGACGCTCAGACAGACAGACAGAGAGACAGACATCTTCTTTTATTACTATAGAAAAATTGTCAAATCGTGTTCTAGAAATTTAAAAACGTTTTATCCGTTGACAACCGGAAGTTGAAAAATTTTTTAAGAACTTAGAACTTTCCTTTATTGGTTGATAATAAGTAATAATAATAAAGGTTGGAAGTAATAATATAAAACTAATAGGAAGTAATAATAATAAAAGTAAAATAAAATTATATTAAATAAATAAAATGATGATAGAATTGGAATATAGAGCTTCATCTGTACTACGAAAGTGTTTGTCTGTCTGCCTATCTATGTGCGAAATACAGAAAAATCTATGGCACGTATAGTTCTGAAATTTTCTTTTCTAGATTTAAAAAAAAAAGTGTGCAAATTTGACACATAACTTAAAATTTTCGATATTCCTGCTGGATTTTCCTAAATTAATTTTCATAAATGATTCTTGCGTGTTTTCCTGACATTTTACTTTGAGCTGTGATTTCAAGCTGATGCCAACAAAAATAAAATACGTATAAATTTTTATCGATGTCAATAAAGAGAAGAGTGTATGTGTGTCTTCGATCTGGAGCTCAGAGTATTGATTGCAGAACAGCAGCAAAACCTGGCATAGGGGTGGCTTAGACATTTTTTTCATTTCAATCGTATGCTTAACAGACAACGGCTGTTATCCAACTCATTTTTCATTTATTTAATTGGTTCATTTAAAAAAGAATTTTTTATTACGTGTATTACCCGACTACCTTAGGTAAAAAGTGTATTATATTTGTTAAAAAGAAAAAAAAATATATATCGAATTTTCATTTGTTGCACATGTTTTAAGGTTTCTTAAGACCAAAAAAGTGGTTTTATTCAATAGCTTAGTGTGTGTGTGTGTGTGTGTGTGTGTGTGTGTGTGAAGGGGTGGGGGTGGGGGCAATCATATCAGACAGTCATATTTTCAAAACTAATAAAGTTAGAAGGACGAAACTGCAAGGACAGATCTGTTGTACTCACGAGTTTTCCAAATTTTAGTGAAAATTGGAAAACCGGAAGTGTGACATCGGACCATAAATCCGTATCTCAAAAATGACTGACGATTTTCTTCAAAGCTGCTATATTAACACCCAATTAGATGTACTTTCATATGCATTAGTTAGTTCAGGAAAATTGTTAGACGTCCTGTATAAATAGCTCAATTTCAGGTCGGGGAAGTGCATTCCTTTAAAGACGGCTGGGCGGTTTTTTTTTTTTTTTTTTCAATCTCGCCATATTACCCCCTTTTAGATACTTTTTTTATGCAATCGTTGTTTTCTGTTAAACAATTGAGTAAACTAAGTTTTGGTAAAAGGCAGTATCTCAAAAACGACTCTAACAAATTTCCTGAAAATTCTTACATAAACCCATTTTAGATATCCTTTGTCATATAATATGTGGTTATTACAAGAAAATTAACAGTCATCCTGCTTAGCTTAGGTAGGCCAGTTTTAAATTTCGGAAATTTATGTTTCAAAGAACGGGTTTACCGTTTTTTTCCTTTTATTTTTTCCTTTATTTATTCTTTTTTTTTTTTTTTTTTTTTTAATTGGCTATGTGAATCTGTTCTATGTGTTTTTACGCGTGTATCATCTTTCTCTTACCGGAAAATGTTTAGGTGTCTACTTCGTTTAGGTCAATTTTATGTTTTCTGATCAAACTATCTCCAAAAGATACATATAATACGTGTAGTACTGGGTAATGGAAGTCGTGCGCTAGTTCCACGCCATTTTAGTTTGATTTCTTTAGAAATCGACCTATTGAAATCACTTCGTTTATCTATCTATCTATAATGAAAATTTTGTCATCACGATAACTCCCGAAATAATACTCGAAATCGAACCAAATTTGGACAGTAAACTAATCTTATAAATATCTTGGCTGAGTTCGTTAACCAAGTTGCTCCGACTTTTTGTTTTCAAGTGGCAGCCACTTGAAAATTTCAAACCGACATTGTAAAAAGCATATTTAAAGCAAGATTTGCTTGAATTTTGTTGTAAATACAGGCCACATAAGGGTCTCAATGATGTTTATTAATGAAGTTTATCTGCCATTTTCAATAAAGTGGCAGATATTTTAAGTTAAGAGGGACCACTTGAAATCAGGCTACCACTTGAAAATTTAAAATCCCTATAACTTCCGAAATAATACTCCAAATCGAACCAAATTTTAACAGTGTCTTAACTTATCTTAGAAATATCTTAGATGAGTTTGTTAACCAAGTTGCTCCGCCATTTTGTTTTCAAGTGGAGACCACTTGAAAATTTCAAATTCATATTGTAAAAAGCGTATTCCGAATTTTTTTTTTAATTTTGATGTATACATAGATTACACAAGTGTCTCAAATAACATTATTAATGAACTTTATCCGCCATTTTTAATAAAGTGGCGGATATCTTAAGTTGGGCGGGACCACTTGAAATCAGGTCACCACTTGAAAATTTAAAACCATGATAACTTCCGAAATAATACTCCAAATGGAACCAAATTTAAACAGTGTCTTAACTTATCTTATAAATATCTTAGATGAGTTTGTTAACCAAGTTGCTCCGCCATTTTGTTTTCAAGTGGAGACCACGTGAAAATTTCAAATTTAAATTGCAAAAAGCGTATTCCGAAATTGTTTGAATTTTGATGTAAATACAGACCACATAAGGATCTCAATGAAGTTTATTAATAAACTATATCCGCCATTTTTAATAAAGTGGCAGATATCTTAAGTTAAGCGGGACCACTTGAAATCAGGCTACCACTTGAAAATCTAAAATTCCTATAACTTCCGAAATAATACTCCAAATCGAACCAAATTTGAACAGTGTCTTAACTTATCTTATAAATATCTTAGATGAGTTTGTTAACCAAGTTGCTCCGCCATTTTGTTTTCAAGTGGAGACCACTTGAAAATTTCAAATTCAAATTGTAAAAAGCGTATTGCGATTTTTTTTTTTAAATTTTGATGTATACATAGATTACACAAGTGTCTCAAATAACTTTATTAATGAACTTTATCTGGCATTTTTAATAAAGTGGCAGATATCTTAAGTTAAGCGGGGTCACTTGAAATCAGGCTCCCACTTGAAAATTTAAAATCACGATAACTTTTGAAATAATACATCAAATCGAACCAAATTTTGACTGTGATATTATCATATAATTATCTTGAATGTTTTCACTAGGCAACTTGTCCCGACATCTTGCGTCTAAGTTCCAGCCACTTGAAATCACACTGCCACTTGAAAATATGCCATCAGGATAACTTTTAAAATACTAAACTGATTCAAATAAAAGCTGGTTAGTGAACTTTTGGTTGAAATATCTAGGATAAGTTCACTTGATAACTTGATCCGCATTTTTATTTTCAAGTGGCGGCCACTTGAAAATTTGTCATTATGGCAACTTTAGTAAGACAGAATCAATTCGCTTCAAACTTGGGTAGTGGATTTATCATTCAAATATCTCAGATAAGTTCGCTAGATATCTCACTCCACTTTTTTTTACAAGTGGTGCCACCTGAAAATTTCTTATGATGATAATTTTTGAAATACTGATTTAATTTAAACTAGAACAGGACAATGAACTTATCGTACAAATATATTGGATGATTTCGATGGGCAAGTTGTTTTGCTATTTTGTTTTACAAGTCGCAGCCACTTAAACTGCCACTTGAAAATTTGCCATAATAATAACTTTTGAAACACGGCACTGATTTAAACCACAGTTGGACCTATGCTTCAAATATCTTCGATGTGTTTGCTGGAACTTTAGAAATACTTAATCAATTCAAATCATCGTTGAAAAATGGATTTATCATTCGAACAACAAGAATTTAGAAAATTCACGTAACTCATGAACCAATCACGTTATTGCGTCTATCTTTGTTATATCGATAATAAGTATTTTCTCGCCAAAAGTCGCCATAGGGGAAAAGTCACCAAATTTGGCGCCAAATCCATTACCTGCGTTACTGGATCTTTTTAATGCGTTTCTAAGGAAAAATTAGACTATTTTAATGCTAAAACAAGCTAGAAATGCAGGAAACTAACATTTTATCAACTTACTAAGCCTCTTTGAAAGAATTTCTACAAAAAAAAAATTATTTTCAAATTTGCAAAGATATCTTAAATGAGCTACTTTCTCTGCCATTTTTATCGAAGTGGCAGCCACTTAATTTTTCAGCACAATGACTTTTGAGATTTTGAATTAATTCGAACTATGTGTGTACAGTAGACTTATCTCACAAATACATTTCATATATTTGTCAACTTAACCCACCATTTTTTTTCCTAGCGCTGGCCACTTCAAAATTTTAAATTCACATAAAAGTGTATTTATGAACCGATTTGCGTAAAACTCCATATATGCATAGCCTACATCAATATTTCTACCAAGTGCATTAACAATTTGTAGCCGCCATTTTGAAACAAAATGACGGCTACTTGATAAGAAAAAAGAAATCAACCTACCCTTCCGAATAAGCCGGAAGGTCTTGTTTTTTTTCTTTTTCTAAAAAAAATATAAAAAAGAGTCATATTCTGTTTTTAATTCCATTAAATATTGTGACCAGCTAAGCGGGCAAAGCCTGCTAGTATACTATGAAAATAAAATTTTTATTATAAATCTCAAAGCAAAAAAAAGAAAAACAAAGTTTAACTTTGAAGCTTAAAATGTTTAATTTTGTATTTGACTGAATTATATGAGTTACGAGGACGCAAATATGAACAATTTAACAAATATCCAAATTTTCTTTCAACGTTTGTTTATTAAATCAGTAAAAGCGGCAGCGAAAACATTCTATATAATTAAAAGAAAATAATATTGTCTATTCCTTAATAACTTATTTTAACCTAATCCAATCCGCAATTGTAATGAAATGCTCGCCCTCTGGTGGGCTAAGGTGAAATTATCACACCACTGCATATCATCATATTATGCAATCGATTTTCCATGATGTAATGGCGGAGAAAGAACAATTATTAATCCACGTGGCTATTATATTTACTAACAACTGCAGTTCAGAGAGCGCCATCTATCGATCATTACAAACGCGGATCAGCGAATACGCATTGTATGATTAATTTCATGGATATTGATTAAATACCATGACATAGAACTTTTGAATTCTCTACAGATGAAGAGAATAAAAGAAAGTTGTTTTGATATTCTAGAAAAATTAGTTAACAACTTTAATATTATTAAAAAGAGGGGGATGCTTTTATATGTTAAATATTATTTTTACGTAATGTAATATTACGCATAAATGCACTCAAAAATTGCACATAGATTTAAATTATAGGTTTCTCTATATGCGTAGTTCAATTTCAGTTCTAACAAGTGCGTTTCATTAAAAAGGACTGTGTGTGTGTTTTTTTTTTTTTTTTTTTTTTTCCAAATTTGCCATATAAACTTTCCCCTAAAAGTCCCTTAATTTATTTTAGGTCCCTAAAAGTCCCTTTTTTTGGCAAAATGGTCTCTAAGTCCCTTTTTTTTCTTTGCCTATCAAAAATCTTAAGATTTTTTAGGTACGCTGGGAAAAAAAAAAACATTCAAATGCGATGAAATTGCTTAGGCACATACTTTATATTATCTACAGAATACTGAAATGACTAAGTTTTGGCAGCCAGTTATCTGATGTGTAACAGGGACACTAATATTCATAGATAATTCAGCAAATGGGCCATGGGGAAAGAAAAGGCTAAGATTAAAGAGGTCATTGTGCTAACTGTCCTCTCACCATTGCATAGCGCGATACCACAGTTAGTTGTACTGCATGCATTTGGTCAGAAGCTTGATTATCTTCAGTTCAGTAATGAGCCCAGTTACAAATTCAACTCTGATGACTAGCAAAGATATGTATATCTTTAGGTTAAAAAAAAAAAAAAAAAGAATGTTGCAGTACCCAGGGATCGATCCAAGCAAAAATTGGGACCCTTTTGCTGCCCCTTTTCAAATTTCTAAAATGAGTCCCTTTACAAAATTCAAATCTATAAAATAGGCCCCTTCACAAAATTTAGGTTTATAAAAATTGTTTTGTAAAATTGTTTGATTTTGCTTTGTAAATATGATAATTTTGTAAAATTTTTCCATGTTTCCAGCATTAATTTTAATGAGTATCTATACTTGGTTCAGTGAAATGCTATTAACTTGATATAAAACATCAGATAGAGTAACTGCTAAAATGAAAGGTTTCATACAGTAATAATTTTTTTCGCAAAAATAGTCAAAATTTCACAAAAATAAATAAAAATTTCACAAAAATGGGCCTCAAAAATTAAAACCTGGTACCGTAACATTACTACTTTGCTTTGGCCTGGTAATAAATAGTTTAGATTTAAGGCTGAATGGAAATCTGGTACCTTTAACGCAGTTAAGGGAGCACATATCAAAATTTGGTACAATGAAATACTTCTTAATACTAAATGAACATATCCAAAAATTATCTCAATGCCCAATTGTTGTGCAGTCATCAAGGCCAGGGGTGGCCCCATAAAGTGTTAATGGCATAGGATTTCCACTACGGTCAAATTTTTCACAAAATGTATAACATGTATACAGAATGCGAAAATTAAACAAGAAATTTTTGCCTTTTTTGCTGAAGCATTTTTTAACTGTTAATTAAAAAAAAATAATAATAATAATTAAAAAATGTTAAATTTTTAATACAGAATAAAAAGAAACAAGAACAAAAAATCATGTGGTACGCATTGATTATTAGCATTTTCCAATTGTACATACTTGTTGTGTCATTATAACCTTTAGTATTCTTTATCTACGTTATCGCACAATGAAAAGGCAGACAGGTAAACTATATCACTCTTAAACATTGTTAGAAAGTGTTAAAAATGCTTAATACAAATGGAAATGTAGCCATTAATTTTTAATTGCAGCTCTTAATGTATCTAAATATTTTAGTGTAGGCCAGTAAATCTGAAGATTAAACATATTATTCTATACAAAACATTATTTTATCATATTCACATAAATGTCAACTTCTTTATGATTTTTGCAGTAGATAGTTATTAAAATGTGATTTATAAAAATGGCTATCCTAAAAAGCAATGTATTGGCTTTTTTTGGGGGAGATGTCCCTGTATACAGACCAAGTTGTGCAGGACTCATTAATGCTGTTTTAAATAGAGAACAATACTTAATGAACTTGAATAACATATATCATTTTTAAGAAAATCTGAAAATATTGATGAACAGTGGAGTCGAGCAGATAGACATAGACATACAGACAGCTGGTCAGACAAATACATTATTTCAAATCTTATTTATACTTAAAAATTTTTAGAAAGTGTTAAAAATGCTTGAGGTAAACAAAAATGTAATTGCAGCAAATTTTCAAAAATAGTCCTTAATGTAACTGAATATTTTTATAGTCCCTTTAAATTTTATTGCTATTCGTACTACATTCTGTAGAAAACATTCTTTTGTACATATAACATATTTCAATTTCATTAAGATTTGTGCCAAGTGGTAGTGTGTGCCTATATGGTTTATAGAAATACTTCTCATAGAAGAAATGCTTTGGCATATTTTCAAGTGTTCTTGTACACAAATCATTGGTGGTACTTACTCTATTTTCAATGGGAAACATCTGATAGTGAACATGAATAACATATTTTAATTTCATTAAAATTTACGTAAAATATATTAAAATCAGGTTTATTGTAATACCTTTCATAGAATGCAATGCTTTGGAATACTTTTGAGTGTCCCTGTACACAAACCAGTAGAGGTATTTACTCCATTTTTAATAGGGAATATGGGATAGTGAACTTGTATAACACATATCAGTTTCAAGAAATTCCATGTATATTTACGGGAAATAGAATACGGACAAACAAACTGAAGTCATTAACACTTTTCAATCTTATTGGAAAGTGTTAAAAGACACTGATATACATTACATTGTTTTACTAATGTATGATCGTTGTATGAATTGATGGGCATATTATGCATAGTTCTTTTATCGAGAAGTATAAAAGATTTTATTTATATTACATCCTATGGGGACTAATTTTCTTAAAACAAATTAAGTTATTTAAAAGTATGAAGTGAAACTAATAGATATTTCAGAATATTCTTACAGAATTACCGAAATTGCATGTTTAGTATTTTTTTTTCTTTTACAGGGATGCCTAAATATTTCAGATATATTACTTGTATGTTCATTGACGGATATACAGGGCTGCCAACAACTACACATTTGGTGTAGTAACTACACTTTAGCCTGCTTCTACTACACTCTACACATCGTATACTTAAAGCTACACTTTTCCTTTCCCCACCATCATCTTGTTTACAACGAGCGAACTACGATTTCACACTGTATTTCCAAATCGCTGTTATGAATGAAGTAGCTTGAAAACTCCGGAGGTTGATAGGTTGTTTCATTTCCTCCTCATAAACTGTGACGATAGCGTGACTGTGTATGCATGGTGATTGGATGTTTGGAGAAGTCCTTTTCTATCGCTAGAGCTTGTCTAATCTGTTTACTTTCGATTTTCGGTGTTGTTCGTTTGTTGTTGGCTAGACTTGCTTTTCTGTATTTATTTATTCTTATTTTTTGCTTAAGAGTGTACAAATTTATTTAGTTTTTTATTTAATAGTATTTTTAGTTAAAATGTGCGATGATGATGATAATACAAAAGAAGAAAAAAAAATTCCTGATCAAAAATCTCTATCGGAGTATTCTGCTACAATCTGTAGATTGCAAATTCTGTAGATTCTGTGGCCGTGTTTGCATTCTGTAGATTCATCCCATGAGGCATATTGTGCAATATGTAATAGCAATTTTCACGTAAATCATCGTGGACTTTATGATTGTTCGCGTCATATTGCAACAAGCTGACACAAGCGTTTAAGGGGCACACCTAGTGTGATAGCCTAAAAAAAAAAGGCAATTTTTGGGAATTTTTTAAAAAAAACCTACTGTATCAATTGTTTTAAAATTTTAAGGGTATATTTATACATATTTTAAGAATACACAGTAAAATTTTTGAAGGAACAAATTAAATATTTTTCGAGATACACGCGATCTCCGACGGCGCTAAAAAAAAAAAAAAAGGTCCTCCACTGCTGCAGTGATTCCGGCCTTTTCCGTGGATGAAACCTAAAAAAAAAAAATTCTCGTTAAACTAGAAGATATTGTCCATACAATGACCTACCAGTTTTTTGATCTGATCAAAAATCGAATTTTGGCAGGCCAAAAACGACCAAAATTTTGGGTAAAATTCAACTTAAAAAAAAAAAAAACGCCGCCATTTTGTCAATTTTTGATTTTTTTTTTTCGAACGTAGGTCATTGTACGGACAATATCTTCTAGTTTAACGAGAATTTTTTTTTTTAGGTTTCATTCACGAGGAAGGCCGGAATCACTGCAGCAGTGGAGGACCTTTTTTTTTTAGTGCCGTCGGAGATCGCGTGTATCTCAAAAAATATTTAATTTTTTTCTTCAAAAATTTTACTGTGTATTCTTAATATATGTATAAATATACCCTTAAAATTTTAAAACAATTGATACAGTAGTTTGTTTTTTAAAAATTCCCAAAAATAGCCTTTTTTTTAGGCTGTCACACTAGGTGTGCCCCTTAAGTAAAATAAAAGCAACGATAAAGCCTTTGCCATCCAGTTTTTATGTGAAAAGTGGTGCAGCATCAAAGACTACCAAAACAGAAATGCTCTTTACATCATTTCTAAGTGACATAATGTTCCAATTTCTACAGCAAATCATGCTGGAAATTTATTTAGAGCTATGTACCCGGATTCAAAAATCGCCAGACAGTGTCCTAGCGGTAGAACAAAGACGGCGGCCCTATTGAAATGCATTGCAAAAATATCCTGTTCTGATATCGTTGGCGATTTGAAACATTTGCCGTTTTCGATGGCAACTGATGAAAGCACTGATCAAAATGCTGTTAAACTAATTGTTGTTAGGTATTTCGATAATTTCCAGAAAAAAATTTATGTGCAATGTTATTTTTAAAAGAATGCAGTGATATTTTGTATGTTTGATTGTTAAAGTCAATAAATTTCAGAAAGTAAGTCTTAATGTAAACAAAAGATTTTATGCTTATTTATTTTAAGCATTTTCTTATTTTTTAGCGGCTACACTTTGTACCTTAAAACTACACTTTTTCTTGTTTGTTAACTACACTTTAGCGCTCCCATAGGTTGGCAGCCCTGGATATATGAATTTGGGAATAAAAGCATACTGACATCATGTTCACTTTTATTTATTTACTGAAATATTCAGCGGTTCAAATTTGTTTAAACACTCAGTGACTATACTAAATGTTCAAAATGTCCATGGAGGCCACTTCAGATTTTTTTTAAAGATGTTATTATAAAATTTTAAACTTAGTTTGGAAAAGAAAAATCTAACATAAGACATCTATAATAGCATACGAACATGTATCATAAGCCTAATAGTATTGTAGCATTTTGCTTAAGACGGTTTTTTGATTTTAGCTTTTTCAGTAAAACAAATTATGAACTCAGGTTAAACCCTGTAGTGGCACCCGATGTTGGTAATAATTGTTATTTTCACTTGTAGCTTTGAATTGCATTATTTATTTGGCTAATATCCAACTTTGGCTAATATCCAAACTTTGTTAGCAACACAGAATGAAGTGGGCTTGTATCTTTTAATCAAAATGTCATGATTATTATTATTTTTTATTTATTTATTTATTTATTTTTTGTCATATTATGAAATGCATTACATGTTTTGTCTGCCGTTCAAACTTTTATAGACATACTTTTTTCTGTTATTTGCAGCAGTTCATGACAGTTGCATATAGCATAGTTACTGCAAAACTCAGACTGCACCTGTAGCATATTGTGCAATTATTTCTTTGCACATCTTAGTTCGATTTGCCCTATTGTGCAAAAAATGACCTTAGAGCGAAATTCTTTTAATAGTTAGTATGGTTTTGCTTAGGTTGTTTACAAAAAAGATTTTTGAAGCAACAAACCACACCAGTGGCTGAAAGGTTCTCTTCTGAAACCTATTTGATAAAAAAATGCCAGATTTGGGTTACACTTGTGGGCCTTGCCTAGCTATTACAGGCAAAAATCCCTTAAACTGATCCCCATGGAGGGCAAAACACTCTAGGCACCTTGAGTAGGTAATAGACTGTTCCTCTTGTTGACCCTCCCACACACTTAGGACAACAAATTTTGAAGACAATAAATTGATGGGAAAATATGTATATTCTATTTGCCAAACATAGCTTTAAATGTAAAATCTGAAACTTTTCATTTTGCATCATAAAGAGCAGTAAAAGTGAGCGCTCATCACAGAAATTATTGGAGGACCAAGAGTCTCATGGCTCATATAACTCAATGCCTCTATCTTAAGGTATTCAACAAAACCAAAGAGTAACAGAGTATTCAACAAAACCGAACAAAATTATGAATGCAAAATTATGAATACAAAGTATGAATTCTTTTGACACTGGCTGTGTATATTTTTAAATTATTTGATTTTGGGCATTACACTTGGCTTATACATGGTAGGGGATCATAAAAGAACGTGTATATATGTATATTACTGATATTTAAGCATAAAATAAATAGGTCCCTAAAGTCCCTTTTTTTTCAATTTGGTCCCTAAAGTCCCTTTATTTTTGAGGGAGTTGTGCTAAATGCCCTGCACTTCAGAAGATTTTGTTTTACAAAAATGTTCATTTTGTTAAATGTTTTCATGGTTTCAGTTTTTTTTTTTTTATTATTATTATTTTTATTAATATTATTATTATTATTATTATTATTATTTGGATCAACGAAACTCTATTAACTTGGTGTTAAACAATATACTGATTGTAAAAATGGAAGATTTTACACAATATTTTGTTTCTCCGCAAAATATTTTATTTTTCAGAAAATAAAATAAATAAATAAATTACAAAAATATTTTGATTTTCACAAGAAAAGAAAAAAAAAATCCCTTTTCGGCAAGCTTAAAGGCAAAGGTAGATTCCTTTACGTTAATGTTACAATTGTAAAGAAATTTTACATATGCATTAATACCTAGCCGATGGCTTTGTTCCCACACATTGCATTATTTACTTTGCTATTCTGTTTTCAAGAAATTTAATTTTTAACTACAAAAGGGTTTTATTCATTCTACTTAAAATTTTAGGCTAAATTTATTAGTTTGTAAATGTTTCAATTATTTTTAAAATTCAAGCTCATAATCATTCAACAAATAAAAGCCTTAGAGATATACAATCCCAGCAATGGTGAATCCCGGAGGGGGCTATTGGGCTACATGCACCCCTCCCCCCCCTCCAAGCTTAATCAAAATTATATTTTTTATTTAAAATCCATATGTTGTTCAATATCTTTCTTTTAAAAGAAAAAGTAATAGAAACGTGAAAATGCACTTGTGATCTTACTAGTTCTGGTAAGCCTGTCGTTGCTATGGTCAAGTCAAATACAGATAAGTGGTAACGGTTTTTGGATAGTTATTTCATTGTAATTTTTATTGAATTATTGAAAGTTTTGTGTTGTGTTTTTGTGATTTTTATTGTGTGATAAGTAAAAATTGTAAAGTGAAACTGTTTTGGTTCACATAAGCTGGAACATTAACATTAACATTAGTTAACATTTGGCAAAGCTGAATTTCAATGTTAATTATTATGAATTTAGTAAATTGTATGATTTGGCGAGATTTTGGTGACAAAACGTGCGACTTAGCAATGAAATTTGTGATTTGGCGGCAAAAGTTGATAGTTGACGACGAAATTTTTGACTTGGCGACAAAATTTGGCGAGCTTGGAGATGGAGAAAGGCAGCTTTGGCGTCATTATATTTTCTTTCCACGCGAAAACCTCATATCTCTTCACAGACCAATATCTTGTTTCGACAAGATAAAAAGTCAAAGGAAGCTATAACGTATTACTCTCAATCGTAAATTTTAAATTCTTGCCTAAACTGACATTCTAAACTATTCACCACAAACGATATTTGTATTAAGATTGACGTATTATTTTAATTTTATATTTTTAAATGATTAATTAAAGCGTTTAACAAGGTTTTTAATTAACACACTTCTATTAACTTGATAAAGATGCAACTATTAATGTATGTAACGGAATTTTGCAATTCAATTTTCGGCAACTTCTTGTCGTCCAAAGGACCTGAAATTATGCACACAACTTCATAATCGATGACAATACTAGATATACAAGTGTTTCCAGGCACTTTTCCCATCAGGGGCAGGTTCCAGGGGCAAACAGAAAATCTATACTTATACAAAACTATCGTATGTGACACAGGATTTGGATGTATTTGTATAATGTCGAGTGGCAACAATTAATTTTTTTTTTTTTTTTTTTTTTTTTTTTTTTAATAAAGATTTAAAAGTATCCGTGAAAAGTATGTAGCGGATACTTTTTTACACATATTTTCTAAAGCCTTTATTAGTTCATTTTTCAATAAAAGAGTGTTCTTTATTTTTTTTTTTAAATGGTATAATTTTATTTATCAAAATAAGGGAATTCGAGTAATGAAATACTTTAATTTAAATTTAAATTTTCATGAAAATAAACTTCAACGGAAAATTCATCAAAATCGCCCCTAGTTCATTTGTTAAAGGGATACCTAAATGTCCCCAAATTTATTACCTTTTCTACCATGTCAGTTTAATTCGTTTAGCATCGATTTACAAGATTTTTTTTTTTTTTCTTTAAACGATGACATTTATCTTTTACATTATAGTATCTATGTCATAAAGCTAAGTCTAAATCTGCTTAGCCCTAAGATATGTTGATTTTATTTACTTATTTTTTTAATAACTTTTATTTTATTTGTTTAAAATCACGGATAAAATTTTATTTCATTTTTCTCAGTACATTGTTATAATTGTGACGTCATATTTTCTGTTCAATTAAACTTTTTTTTTTTTAATCACATTATTATATTGTTTAAAAACATGATTAAAATTTTATTATATTTTCAGTGATCTTTTTTATTATCATTTGCACGTGACATAAGCATCAGATTATAAATTTTTCCAATGAAAGCCATAGAAAATGTCGGTTTCATCACAAGAAAAATCACTTTTAAACTTGTAACCTTTAAGCAATTGAAGTTATCGAAAAAGTTTAAATACAAAAGTTGTTCTTTAGGGTAAGGCGGTAATTCGCCTGATTTGAAGTATTTTCCTATTTTCAATAATAAAGAAATTATGGGCAAATGAAAATTTCCACCCCCTTTGAGCAGGATACCCTATCTACGAACTCGACCGAGATTTTTACTGTCCTGGCAACATATCCCGAGCTGGTTAAATTTAAATAAAAATTACTCCAGTTATCGTGTTCACAACTTAACATGGGAAAAAGCGTTATACATATATATATATATATATATATATATATATACCTATATATATATATATATATATATATAAACTTTTAAACGGAGGGTGGTTTTGGGTTCTAGGGGTCATGATCGGAGAAGATATGAAGAAATTTTCTAAAAGTCGTGTCATGAGAACCATTGCAATAGGTAGATCTCCTATAAGGAATCTACCTAAAAAAGTTCCCAAAAATTGAAACCTGGATCCACCCCAGGTCATGTATTCTCCGATCTGATCGCCATAGCGACCGTCCTTAAACAACGACAGTCGTCAAATCAAAAATTGGAATGTGACGTCACGTGATCAAAATAACGACTGCCACAGTCGGAATTAAGGTATAATCTGGTCGGAGAATAGATGCCCTGGTATAAATTGCTCGTACGATTTTTTTTTTTTTTTTTTTTTTTTTAACTTGGCATGATAAACCACGTTTAGATATTTCTTTCGCATGTAATTGTTTGTTTCCAGTCAACAATTTGCCAATTTTTTTTTTTTTTTTTTTTTTTAGGGTCAGTATCTCAAAAAGGCTCTTTTTTTTTTTTTTTTTTTTTTTTTTTTTTTTTTTTTAATTGTGACATAAACCAACCCTTTTTTAAATATCATTTTGCTTATATTACGTGGTTGTTACAGGAAAATTACCAATCGTCCTCTTTAAGTCACTTGGGAAATTGGTGTTTCAAAAAAGGCTCAATTTTTTATTTATTATTATTATTATTATTATTATTATTTTTTACTCGCTTTGTAGTATTTCCTTTATATGTTTTTACACATATATCAGTTTTGTCTTATAAGAAAATTGCCAGGTTTCTAGTTAAGTCAGTTTTATACCTTCCAGGCCTAGGAGTGGTAAACACTCTTGAAAAAGAGAGAAAAGAGGCTGAAATGTCTAAAAAGGAGATTGAAAAGAGATATGTTTTTTCCTAATAAATGAATACTAGCAGGCTACGCCCGCTTCGCTGGCCACTATATTTAAATGAATCTCCAAAAGAATTGGATCATTATTTATTTTTTACATCACATTATAAATAAAAACTAAAATAATTACATTGGAATCGCTCTAGACCTCGCATCGGGTACTCGCTGACTACGGCAGCTCTTTCTCTGCCCGCACTGTATCGGGAGCAGGTTCCCACTGCCTGCAGAAATCTCTTTCCTATGTATTCAATATGGGTATTTATTGACGATAGGTAGGTCTGCCATTATTTAAGAACTACGATTTTAAAGATAGCTGTATCTCAGCGTCTATTAAATATTTTAGTTTTTGAACCAAGTATTTTATTGCTCACGCTATTTACACTATATTACAATTTGATTCCGACCAATATAATGAAATAAAATAAAAAGTAGATTTTCTTTTAGAAGGAATTAAATACATAAAAAAGCAAATTAATTCCAATCAGTTTAATCCTTTCTACTATATACTACCATTATTTCCTAACAAATACTATAAATTAGAAAAAAAAAAAAAAAAAACTTTTAAAGAAATTAAATTAACAGAGGAAAAATAATTGTTGTTATACTACAAAAATTATACATAAACATAACTGTTATAAATACGTTTTTAAATTTTAAATTTAATATATTTAATTTTTTCTACTGCATTACCATTTTATTTTCAATAAATATAATAAATTAAAAAGAGAAAAAAGATTCGCCCTCAAATAAATGTATTAAATAAAAAATAAATTGCATAATATAGCCGTTGCTAAGATACGCAGACGATTACAATCGAAGAATAAATTCATGAAAAATGAAACATAAAAGCCAATGTTTAAAATCGAAAAAACATTAATTTAAAAAAATCAGATTCGAAATTCGAAAAAATCTCGATGAGGTGCACACCAGCGGGGTCCCAGGTACCTATATGCCAAATTTGGAAGCTCTGCGATCAGTAGTGTGTAGTATTGTTCATGTTTAGATAAATGTATTTATTTTCCTTTTGGAAAAAAAAAAATAAACTCGTATTTATTTTATCTTATTTTATTTTTTTTTATTTTTTTTTTTTTTTTTTGGCAACAATTAAATTACGGATTAAATTTAAATGGCTAATTTTTTGCTGTTATTAGCTTATTATTTTCATACTTTTATTAATTAAAAGAAAACTAAACAGAAATTTGAAATTCTGACTTCGATGTGCACAATGATCCTTCGGGGGGCACCTTTGTGTTAAATCTCGTGACTGTCCGAGCTACCGTTTTCGAGAACAGTGAAATATATATACAAATATTGCTCACTTAATAGTATAAGATTCCGAACAAAGGTATTAAACTAGTGGATCTGCAGATCAGGAGCCTCAACGTCCTATTTACATCAGACATTATTCAATAGGTCATTTTTATTTATTCCTTATTATATAATCGTATATATTGATTCTATCGACTTGTTACCATAATCAGATACATTCTTGAGGGGGGCTGCCGCCCCCCTCAACCCCCCGCTGTATCTCTATTTGTATATCCTATAAAGTGTTACAGAATTGTAAATAATCGCATTTATTTTTGTATAAATTCTTTCAAAAGGTTTAGTAAAGTTAATAAAATGCTAACTTTGTGCATTTCTAGTCGTTTTAGCGTAAAATCGCCTAATTTTCCCTTAAAAACACTTAAAATTGCACTTAAACGCCCCAATAAGGGAAGAAATGGATTTGTCGCCAAATTTGGCGACTATTTCCCTCCTTGGCTATTTTTTGGCGACCTTGGCGAGAAAATCCTTATTAGGGATATACCAAATATGGAAGCTCTAATCTCGTTATGAGATACGAGAATTTTCCAGAACAGTCTGTGTTCGATAGAAAAGTATAAAAGGAGCATTTCTTCACCAAGGTGGTCAGTGTCAGATCTGTGTCAGTTTCGTCAAATGCTTGCTTTGCTTTCAGTCTCTTTGGATGAGACTTTCTTTATGTGTTATTGCTAAACAGTTTGTACTGTTGTTTTGCTGTTAACGGCTGTTGTTTAAGCTGTGTTTACTGGTTGATTTGAAGCTGATACTTGGTTTATAGACCTGTATTTTTCTGGAACTTTCTGTGAATACATCACTGAATTTTTGAAAGTTTCGCCTTTCATTCTCGGACAACTTACGGACCCCCAAGTACGCAACAATATGTATTCTTAATAAACGACGGTCTTGTATTATTTCCCTGAAATTCATAAATACCAAATTTCATAACTATAATTTTTCATAAAAAAAAAAAAAAAAAAATTACATAGTATATCGGAAATATTTTGCGTAACCTTTAAACTAATTTCTAAGTCTATGCCCACAATTATCAACAGGAAAACATGCTTTTAATATTCTAATAAAATTGCATTATATTTGATGGAGTGTAACCATGTTAAAATAATCTTTTAAGAAATATTGACTATAGACCGTAATAGTGCGAAATTATTTTATGTATCCCGGAAAAGTAGCCACAGTCATTATAAACGCCAATAATAAGAATAAATTTAATTAATTATAACTCATTAATTTTTCAAACTAATTTGACATCATTTGGATGATTATAGTATATACTCGGAATTATTTTGAGTGGTCTCATAAATTATTTAGACTATACATAACTGTTTTCAAGAGTAAACATGATTTTAAGCATCTTTATAATGTATGTTAATTTTATTAAGTTCAATTCAGCATAAACGCATTAAAGAGCGCGCTTAAATAAAAGTTTGTCCATAGGCTCTAATGTTACGAAATTCTTTCTTGTGGCTCTGTAAACAAACCATAAACATTGTATACACCAGTAAAAACTATTCAGCTTATTTTGCGTTTAAAATTAATAATTGTTCCAAATTTAACATAGTTCGCATGACTACGTGAAATTATCAGAACACTTTTGTAAGGTCCTGTACATTAATTAGAAAGCTTAAGAGCACATATTTTCTTCAAACAACATGAGTTTAAGCATATTACTCACGTACGCTAGTTTCATTTTCTTCATTGCAAAGTAATGATATTAAAATGCGTTTAAAAGAAATTCACCCCTTATGCCGTAATGTTAAGAATTTTGGCGTATCCCTATACACATTTTTTAACCAATATAGCAATAAAAATTATACAGCTACTTACGTTTATGCAAAGCTGGAACGTGTGCGCCAATTTGCAAGTCAATCGAAGGACTTTTGCGGCTGCTATTGCGGTACATAAAAATTCTTCCCATAGACCGTAATGATAAAAAAAAAAAAAAAAAAAAAAAAAGAAAGTTGCATTCGGGAGTGGCGACAGAAGTGAAAACGTGAACAATTACGTGTGTATTTCTTGAATCGTCAGGAAATATTTTATTGTGTAGTAAATACTTTTAAATGAAGTGATTTTTTTTTATTTATTAATATAAACTACTACTACAAAAATTATATTACAATTTTATTTAATGCGCTAACTGCAATAGAGACAGTGTCCAGAGATGAGAGAAGTCGTGTAGAGCCGCACCAGATTGGAAAAACGTGAGGAAAATGGCGGCTTTGGCCTTTCGCACTGTTTTGTGAGGTCTAACTGGAAAAGAGACAGTGTCCGGAGATGAGAGAATTCGTGTAGAGCCGCACCAGATTGTTAAAACGTGAGAAAAATGGCGGCTTTGGCCTTTCTCACGGTTTTGTGAGGTCTAACTGTAACGTTTCCGGCTGAAATCTTTAAGAGACAGAGGCCGGAGATGAGAGAAGTCGTGTAAAGCCGCACCAGATTGTAAAAACGTGAGAAAAATGGCGGCTTAGGCCTTTCTCACGGTTTTGTGAGGTCTAACTGGAATAGAGACAGTGTCCGGAAATAAGAGAAGTCGTGTAGAGCCGCACCAGATTGTAAAAATGTGAGAGAAATGGCGGCTTTCGCCTTTATCACGGTTTTGTGAGCTCTAACTGGAACGTTTCCGGCTGCAATCTTTAAGAGACAGTGTCCGGAAATGAGAGAATTCGTGTAGAGCCGCACCAGATTTTAAAAACGTGAGAAAAATGGCGGCTTTGGTCTTTCTCATGGTTCTGTGAAGTCTAACTGCAACGTTTCCGGCTGCAATCTTTAAGAGACTGTGTCCGGAGATGAGTGAAATCGTGTAGAGCCGCACCCGATTGTAAAAACGTGAGAAAAATGGCGGCTTTGGCCTTTCTCACGGTTTTGTGAGGTCTAACTGCAACGTTTCCGGCTGTAATCTTTAAGAGACTGTGTCCGGAGATGAGTGAAGTCGTGTAAAGCCGCACCCGATTGTAAAAACGTGAGAAAATAGGCGACTTTGGCATTTCTCACGGTTTTATGAGGTCTAACTGGAATAGAGACAGTGTCCGGAAATGAGAGAAGTCGTGTAAAGCCGCACCCGATTGTAAAAACGTGAGAGAAATGGCGGCTTTGGCGTTTATCGCGGTTTTGTGAGGTCTAACTGGAACGTTTTCGGCTGCAATCTTTAAGAGGCAGTGTCCAGAAATGACAGAAGTCGTGTAGAGCCGCACCAGATTTTAAAAACGTGAGAAAAATGGCGGCTTTGGTCTTTCTCATGGTTCTGTGAAGTCTAACTGCATAGTTTCCGGCTGAAATCTTTAAGAGACTGTGTCCGGTGATGAGTGAAGTCGTGTAGAGCCACACCCGATTGTAAAAACGTGAGAAAAATGGCGGCTTTGGCCTTTCTCACTGTTTTGTGTGCTCTAACTGCAATAGAGACAGTGTCTGGAGATGAGAGAAGTCGTGTAGAGCCGCACCAGATTGTAAAAACGTGAGAAAAATTGCGGCTTTGGCCTTTCTCACGGTTTTGTGAGGTCTAACTGCAACGTTTCCGGCTGCAATCTTTAAAAGACTGTGTCCGGAGATAAAATAAATCGTGTAGAGCCGCACCAGATTGTAAAAACGTGAGAAAAATGGCAGCTTTGGGCTATCTCACGGTTTTGTGAGGTCTAACTGCAATAGAGAGGGTGCTCGGAGATGAGAGAAGTCGTGTAGAGCCGCACCAGATTTTAAAACAATATATACTATAAAATTACTAACACTTCACATTAGCAAGTTAATTGTATGGTACATTATTTGTATCATACAAGGATGGAAAGCGTTTACTGACGATGACGCGAACTCAATGATTTTTTTTCACCCAAAAGTTTTCACTTCAAATGGAAAGCGTTAGCTGACGATGACGGGAGTTTAAAGATTTTTGTTCACCCAAAAAAGCTCAACGCGCCTAAAGAAGTTTTCACTTCAAAAAACTTTGGCGTGTCCCTGTAAACGAACTACAAATGGAATGCGCACCCAAAACTATACAGCTAATTTCGTGGGGATCATGAACATGTATACCAAATTTTAATTTAAGAGAGTGATATTTGCGGCCGCTATCGCACGACAGACAGACAGACAGACGGACAGGTATACGAACTACAAATGGAATACATACCAAAAACAATACAGCTGATTTCATGGGGCTCATGAACATGTGTACCAAATTTCAAGTTAATAGCACTATTTTTGCGGCCGCTACCGCGATACATACAAACTCCTCCCATATGCCGTAATGATAAGAAAAACTCTGACGTGTCCCTGTATACGAACTACAAATGGAATACATACCAAAAACTATACAGCTGATTTCGTGGGGCTCATGAACATGTGTACCAAATTTCAAGTCAATAGCGCTATTTTTTCGGCCGCTATCGCGATACATACAAAATCCTCCCGTAGGCCGTAATGATAAGAAAAATTTTGGCGTGTCTCTGTATACGAACTACAAATAGAATACATACCAAATACTATACAGCTGATTTCGTGGGGCTCATGAACATGTGTACCAAATTTCAAGTCAATAGCGCTATTTTTGCGGCCGCTACCGCGATACATACAAATTCCTCCCATAGGCCGTAATGATAAAAAAAACTTTGGCGTGTCCCTGTATACGAACTACAAAGGGAATACATACCAAAAACTATACAGCTGATTTCGTGGGGCTCATGAACATGTGTACCAAATTTCAAGTCAATAGCTCTATTTTTGCGGCCGCTATCGCGATACATACAAATTCCTCCCATAGGCCATAATGATAAGAAAAACTTTGGCGTGTCCCTGTATACGAACTACAAATGGAATACATACCAAAAACTATACAGCTCATTTCGTGGTGCTCATGAACATGTGTACCAAATTTCAAGTCAATTGCGCTATTTTTGTGGCCGCTATCGCGCGACAGACAGACAGACAGACACAGCCCAAAACCGTTTTGAGTCTCAACAGAGGGCCTCCACTGACGTTTCGGCAATTAATGTATATACTGCAGTGGCATACCATGGGGAAGATGGAGGGAGTGGGCACCCTGGCCTCTGATCATGACAGGGGTCTCTGGAAAAACTTATTGGTTAAGTATATATACCTAGTGAAGTTGTCGTGCCATTATTTTCTTTCGTACAATTAAATTTTAAGTTGTAGGTTCCTGTCTAAGGAGCTTTAAAGTTCAAAATGTGACCATAAAGCGACAACTCCAAAACCAAAAGAAAACTCATTTATATTTCTGAAAATCCTAAATAAGGCAGGGCAAATGAGGCCACCAGTGAGAATTTCATCCCTCGTTTCTACAATTGTAACTATGCCACTGACGTACTGTTTTTTTTTTTACTTCCATTACCCTACTACCCTAGGTAATGGAAGTATTGTATTCGGTCTGAAAATTCGATATCGGGTTTTCACCTGATTTACACGTTTTAAGGTCCCCTGAGTCCAAAAAAGTGGTTTTTGGCAATTGGTCAGTGTGTATGTATGTGTGTGTGCGTGTGTGTGTGTGTATGTATGTGGAGAATCTTCTGGCTATTATAGCTCAGAAACCAATAAAGATAGAGCTACGAAACTTTAGAATTAAAATACGTCTGGTGTACAGATGAAATTTCCAAATTTTGGTGAAAATTGAAAAAACGGAAGTGGGACATCGGAAACCGGAAGTGGGATCGTAAGTCCGTATCTCAAAAACGGCTCTAACGATTTTCTTCAAACTTGCTATAGAAACACTCTATTAGGTGTCTTTTCGAATGATATAGTTGGTTAGTTCAGGAAAATTGATAGGCGTCCTGTATAAATAGCTCAATTTCAGGCCTTGCCAAGGCGTTCCTTTAAAAACAGCTGTACGGATTTTTTTCCAAACTCGCCATTTTAACTCACTTTTAAATATGCTTTTGTATGTAATTATGTTTTTCTTGTCAATAATTGAGTTTAACCGGAAGTGGGACATGGGAAACCGAAAGTGGGACCGTAAGTCCGTATCTCAAAAACGGCTCTAACGATTTTCTTCAAATTTGCTATATAAACACTCTATTAGATGTCCTTTCGAATGATATAGTTGGTTAGTTCAGGAAATTTGATAGGCGTCCGGTATAAATAGCTCAATTTCAGGTCTCCCAAGGGCGTTCCTTTAAAAACAACTGTACGGATTTTTTGTCTTCTGATTACATTATTTTTCCTGATCACATCTACATCTCCAAAAAATGCTTTTAATGCGTATAATTGTGGGTAATGGAAGTCGTGTGGTTGTTTCACACCAGATTTTTTTTTTTTTTTTTTTTTTTGAAGTGAAAACTTTTTTAGGCGCGTTTAGCACTTTCGGGTGAACAAAAATAATGAAACTCGCGTCATCGTCAGCTAACGCTTTGAATGAAATTCTGCAGGCGTTCGTTACCATGACAACCCAGTCACAAAGAATCGGATCGGGAAGAAACATATTTTTTGCCAATTGATATCACGTGGTTTTCTACTAGGAATAAAAGTTGCAAATTTCAAAAGGCTTTAATTTTCTTCTAAATTCTTTGAAACTTACTGTGCGCCATTAACAGCACACGGGATAGTTGCAGTTCGAATTTCATCGATTTTGGAAAAAATTTACATTTTAATTGCAAATTAAATTTTATTCTAATACGCGTATTTCAATTTCTAATTATGATTAAATTATTTTTAATACATCATTCGAAAGATATTTTAAAGTTCTTTTACATTATCGTAAGTGGAATTCGAGATTTCACCTGATTTACACGTTTTAAGGTGTCCTGAATGGGTTTTCTTTTGTATCTCAGCTACTAATTAAAATAATTTCATAAGTAATACATCATTAGAAAGCTTTGTTGATTTGGAATCGAACAGTAGATTACAGAAATTTTTAAACCAAATGGCGCTGTAATATTTTAAAATTTCAATATTTCAAATTCTAATTATGATTAAATTATTTTTAATACATCATTCGAAAGATATTTTAAAGTACTTTTATATTATCGAAAGTGGAATTCGAGATTTCACCTGATTTACACGTTTTGAGGTCTCCTGAATGGGTTTTCTTTTGTATCTCAGCTACTAATTAAAATAATTTCATAAGTAATACATCATTAGAAAGCTTTGTTGATTTGGAATCGAACAGTAGATTACAGAAATTTTTACAGCCAAATGGCGCTGTAATATTTTAAAGTTTCAATATTTCAAATTCTAATTATGATTAAATTATTTTTAATACATCATTCGAAAGATATTTTAAAGTACTTTTATATTATCGAAAGTGGAATTCGAGATTTCACCTGATTTACACGTTTTGAGGTCTCCTGAATGGGTTTTCTTTTGTATCTCAGCTACTAATTGAAATAATTTCATAAGTAATACATCATTGGAAAGCTTTGTTGATTTGGAATCGAACAGTAGATTACAGAAATTTCTACCGCCAGATAGCGCTGTAATATTTTAAAATTTCAATATTTCAAATTCTAATTATGATTAAATTATATTTAATACATCATTAGAAAGATATTTTAAAGTTCTTTTATATTATCGAAATTGAAATTCGAGATTTCACCATCTTTTGTATCATAGCAACTAATTAAAATAATTTCATAAGTAATCAATATTTTTACCTAATATAAGGCTTAGTTCATTTAATTTGGGTAGCTACGAATATTGTGCCGAAACATATAATACAGATCATAAATACTTCTTTACAAACCAAAAATAATAATCGAAAATAATAATCTAATAGCTTGACGATACAATTCACAAGTTACTTAGTTTTTACTTCTTTCGGCAGTCCCCAAACACTGCTTTGATTTTTTTTTTTTTTTTTATATATATTTTACATGGAAAACAAAATGTGTACAATGTATTGTTTACAAAACTGAATGTCAGCTTGCATCGTATATAAGAAAAATTATCATTGTAACAAAATTTATAGTAATACCAGAACTAGCGAGCTTCGCCCGCTAGCGGGTCAGTATTTTCAAATGAATCACTATAATTAATGAATCACTAACAGTAACTTTTAGTCTTAAGAAAAGAAAAAAAAATCATTTCTGATCGGGTAAAATGTCGTACCAGGTCCCCACTGCCTTCGGCAGCGCAGTCCCGTGCGCACAAGTTAGGGGATACACGCGCTGCGCGCGCGTATTCCTTCCCTGACCCTTCGTGCCCCCCCGAAAAAAATCATTTATGTTCGGGTAAAAACTCACACCGGGTACCCACTGCCTTCGGCAGCGCAGACCCATGCGCGCGCACGTGTGCAGGTATACGTGCGCTGCGCGCAAATATTCCTTCTCAAATCAAATTTTTAATATTAAGAAAAGAAAAAAAAATCATTTCTCATGGGGTACAAAGTCGACCCGGGTCCCCACTGCCTTCGGCAGCGCAGTCCCGTGCGCGCTGCGCGCACAAGTTAAAGAATACTACACGCGGTGCACGCCCGCATTCCTTCCCTGACACTTCGTGCCCCCTAAAAAAAATCATTTCTGATCGGGTAAAAAATCACACCAGGTCCCCACTGCCTTCGGCAGCGCAGTCCCGTGCGCGCGCGCAAGTTAGGGGGTACGCGCGCGGTGCACCAATACCTTCTAATCAAGGCCTTCCAAGATGATTGAGACGTCACATGCTTTAGGCTAATTTTTATGCACATCTTTGTAAATGGATTTAGAAATATTTTGAGATGACAAGAAATTATTTAGTATACTAAGATTATGAGAGTATTGGAATGTATAATTAAAAGAGAGAAATATTTGAAATTGTAAACATAAAAAGGGAAATTATGCTTTTAAAAATAATTTATGTTTTTCTCCCGCATAAGTAAGACATTTTATGTATGACTGCTGGTGTTTACCCTTTTTGCCTACTAGTAATGTTAATAAAAAATATATATTTGGTATAGTTATTCAAATGCTGTTTTTTACTCCCAGTTTTATTTATTATATTTATTATTTTAACATAATTACTAGACTAAAAAGTATAAAGTTTTAATGAGAAATAGCCATTTACCTATAAGTTACGGAAATTTTTAACAATGAATCCGAGAGAAAATTTGTCATTTGTCCAAGTTTCATTTTGAATCAGCGTGAAAAGAAAAAAAGTAATATATACAAAGAGAAAAAAAAATGTTTTCGGAAATCACCATTATAGATATATTTCTTTACTGATTGAATTTTTATGCACTCATATTCCAAAAAATAAGGTTTATTTCGTTAAATAGGACAATAAGTCACATAGATTTCAAATACCAAAAAAAAAAAAAAAAAAAGACTTGTTTGTTATTTTTAGAACTATCATTAGAGCCTTAAAAAAAAAAAAAAAAAAAAAAAATCTAATTTTTAAAGCAGAATATATAAAACATTTTAAACTTTGTAAATTATACACGTTTGTCTGTGTCTATGTATTTACATATTTGAATTAATGAGATAAATACAGAAAGAAGGTGAAAGAAAGATATGAATATTAAAAAGGATAAATAATAAGTCATACAGTATTATAAACAAAATATCGTTTAACTTTCAATATACGTTGCTTACGTGATCACACTACAGACAGAAAGACAGATAAATTTAATTCATAATCACTCTTAAATATTGTTGAAAAGTGTTGACCATTAGTACAAACAGAAATGCAATTCCAGCATTTTCCAACTGTAGCCCTTAATGTATCCAAATATTTACTGTAGTCCTGTCAATCTTAATGCCTAACATACCATAATTTATAAAACATGTTTTAGCATATGGATAACAAATGTAAATTTAATTATGATTTGTGCAGTACTATGTTAACTGTAATTTTTAGAAATGCTTCTCATAAAACACAAGGCATTCGCATTCTTTTTTGATGTACCTGGGAAATATAGTCGTGGTATTTATATCACTTTCAATGGGAAACATGCCATCGTGAACATGAATAACATATATCAGTTTGGTGAAATTCTGAAAATATTTACACACCCTAGAGGCGGACAGACAAATTGAAATCATAAATTATTTTCAATTTTGTTGGAAAGTGTTCAAAATTAATATTAGATACGTTTCAGTTGAAAATTTTATAAATCTTTATTTTATTACATTTTTTTTTAATCAACACAGCTTCTCACAATAAATATTTTACAAACTAATTTAACCAATAGATGCAGAAATATAACTATCTGGAAATTTACACAAAGTAACAGTAGCGCCGCACGTCATCTCATGTACATCCAAATTGATTCGGCATAGTTTTTCATAACATACATCTTACATATAAAATTCAATGCATATAGATATCATAGAAGCTGAGATATGGCTCGCCTATAAATAGAGAAATTTGCATCATGCCAAAGACATCGGTCGGCCGATATGCGTCCAAATTTAATCAATATAATAGTTTATAATGGCTGTTGCACTTATCAAGTTTAGTGCTTTTATATATCATAGAAGCTCAATTATAGCGTTTTCTTAAAAGGGGAACATTGCAACATACTAGCATTACCTGTAGTCCGATATGCACCTAAGTTGAATAAACATAGTATTTCACAATCGACTACTTGCACATCAAGTTAGGGAAAGTTACACACAATAGAAGCTAAGGTATAATCTTTCCTTGTGGGAAATTGCAGCATAGCAACGCCATTAGTTGGGCGATATGTACCAAAAGCTATTTAGAACCAATTTATATCAAAGTGCATCAAAATATAAACTTTTTCACAATTCGGTTCATTATTTTGCGAGATAAAGCACACAAAACATAAAAATTTGATTATACATAGTCAGATATCTCCTAAAAAGGGTTTAAAGAAATCTCAAAACGTGTAAATGAACCAAAAGCCAAATAAAGAAAATTTTGAAAAATCCAGTACTTTACTCTTATGTAAATAGAATAAAATTAAAATGAATTTTAAGTTATTGTGGAAATAGTATATACAACTGAATGTTTACGATCGATTACTTAATTTATAGAGCATAGTTAAAAGGAAAAAAAAAATTTTAATTGAAATAGCAAATGGTTCTTAAATTTAAATGTGCTAAGAATGAAACAATTAACAAGAAATTAAGTATATGTTTTTAATAAGATACCTTTTGTTTATCACGAATATTTAATATGCTACACATGAACAATTTGATTTTGAATTGGGAACAGAATAACTAATAATTTAAACTCATATTATTTTTAATTAAATTTGTTCTGGGAAAAAAAAAAAAAAAAAAAAAAAAAAAAAAAAAAATCAATTTTTTAATAACTAAAAATATCAACATTTTATTACAATCATCAATCATTTTAATGAAACAAATAACATGAAGTTGAATATATATATATATATGTGTTTATATATATATATATATATTTACCAAGATATCTATTATCTATCGCTAATAATTAATATTGCGTACAAGAACAATTTGATTTTAAACTAAGAACAGAATATAGTATGTAGTAATTTAAATTCATATTATTTTTGCTCAAATTTGTTCTGAAAATTTTGGTATCAAATAGTTAATAACTAAAAAGTCAATTTTTTATTACATATTACAATTATCAAGCATTTGCCAAAAATATTTAAATTAAAAAAGATACATTTATTTATTTAGAACTGAAAAAAAAAAAAAAAAAAAAAAAAAAAACATAGAATACATAACAGATAAACAAAGAACCTTTTAAATTTTTGAATTCATCTCATTAAAAATTTTAAATATAGAACACTTCTGAACTATCTTTAGGGAAAAATAAAGCGTTGCAATTATGTGTATAAAAATATTAGTACGCACTTAACTTTACAAATACAATATATGTAAACAATTTTAGTTCAGACAAATTAAATAAGCTTATTTTTATAATACAACGATACGTAAAACTAAGATTTATAATTACGTATTTTAAATTTTATACATTTTAAACAACTGTATACGTTAAAACAAATTCTAAATACGATTCATATTGTGAGAAGATTGCTAAAACGAATTCTACCAATTTACAATTCTAACAATAAAAAAAATATATAATAAAATAAAGTATTAAACACTTACTTTTGTTTGTAAACTCGATTCGTTGATTTGAAAAACTCTCGGGTTCTTTAATATAAAGGAAAATTATTAGAAACACGCTAAACGACATCAACGATTTAAAATTTCTAATAAGAAAGTATACGAAATTCGAATTCGACGCTCGCATTACATGTGGAATAACTAGCCCAAATGCTCATACGTCACACCACTTCCGGTTTTGCGGTTGGAAGGCCTTGATTAGAAGGTATTGGGTGCACGCCTATTTCTTCCCCACCCTTTCAGCCCCTTCTAATTAACCTACGTATACCAATTTTGAACGGTCTTACTCAATTAGCTGAGATGCAAAAGAACACCTAATCAGGACGCCTCAAAACGTGTAAATCTGCTGAAAACTTTCGATAATATAAAAGAACTTTAAAATATCTGTCGAATGATGTATTAAAAATAATTTAATCATGATTAGAAATTGAATTATTGAAATTTAAAAATATTACAGCGCCATCTGGCGGTAGAAATTTCTATAATCTGCTGTTCGATTCCAACTCAACAAACCTTTCAAATGACGTATTACTTATGAATTTTTTTAATTAGTAACTGAGACAAAAGAGAAACCCATTCAGGACACCTCAAAACGTTTAAATCAGGAGAAATGTCGAAATATCGAATTTCTGTAATCTACTATTCAATTTAAAATTAACAAAGCTTTTAAATGATGTATTACTTATGAAATTATTTTAATTAGCAGCTGAGATACAAAAGAAAACGCATTCAGGACACCTCAAAACGTGTAAATCAGGTGAAATTTATAATTCCACTTTCGACACTTTAATTAGTAGCTGATATACAAAAGAAAACCCATTCAGGAGACCTCAAAACGTGTAAATAAGCTGAAATCTCGAATTCCACTATTGCGATGCAAAAGAAAACCTAATCAGGAGACCTCAAAACGTGTAAATCGGGTGAAATCTCGAATTCCCTTTTCGATAATGTAACCGTACTTTAAAATATGTATCGAATGACATATTAAAAAAAAAATTAAACATAATTAGAATTTTAAATATTGAAATTTAAATTATTACAGCGCCATGACACCTCAAAACGTGTAAATCAGGTGAAATTTCGAATTCCATTATCTACGGTAGTCGCTTAATGGAAGTAAATAGAAAAAGAAATATTTTTACCCTAAGTGTATTTGTGTCGTTTTGAAACTGGTATCCTCTTTCGACAGATAAAATATTAGGCGTGTAAAGATAAAATTTAATTTGCAATTAAAATGTAAATCTTTTGTTTATTGACCAAAATCGCTGAAATTTGAACTGCAAGTTTGTTTTGTGGTGTTAAGATTGCATACTAATTGAAATGTGCGAATTTTGAAAAATTGAAGAAAATAGAAAATTGCAAATTTTAATCGCAGTACAAAAACACGTGACCTCATTAAACACCAGATGTTTTTTCTTTCCGTTCAAGATCGTCTGCCAAGTTAAAATGCTTGTGATTTGTTGCCACCATTTTTTTTAGTTTAGTTAATTTAAAAAAATCTAATTGTCCGATCGATAAGCCGTTTACACCATCGGATTGAGAAAAAAAAAAGCCCTTTCCAATGGTATCTTGTTTGTAACAATACGACTGATATTTCTAATTAATTTCCCACTTTTTCCGTAAAAATGTCGCTTTTTAAGCATTTAATCATGAATTCTGGGTCATTTTTCGGTAGACATGGGTGGACATTTTAATTAATATCTCCGCTAATTAGGGTCGCATCGCTTAGCGAATTATCGCGATGTCGAGATGAAGAAATTCTGCGTCTGTCGACACCGGTTTCGAGGCGATGCGACCATTAGCGCCGGAGCTTTAGCGGTCACAAGGCATTTCTCACAGACAGACAGACAGAAAGACTTACGCGCACAGATTTTAATAATATAAGGAGATTACAAGTATTTGCTAAGGTGTCGTGCCCTTAGCGACCGTGCCCTTAGCGGAACGTGCCCTTAGCGGAATGGGGTCAAAGGGAAGAAGAAGGAATAGAAGAAGCCGTGCCCTTAGCGACAATAAGAAGTTATGTTCCTTCTCGAACTGGTATATGTTCATTATCGAGTGTTCTCTATGGAAAATGGAGTAAATATTGTTATTGGTTTATGTACAGGAACAGCCGAAAGTATTCCAAAGCATTTCGTTCTCAGAGAGGTATTGCTACGAACCAAATTTTAATAACTTAGCACTTGTGTGTGTTGGGGGGGGGAGAATTTTGTGGCAACTGTATCTCTGGAACTACTGCTCAGAATTACATAAAAAATTAGATATAGATGCACCTTGAGCTATATTAGTGCCTGTCAACTTTTGATGCCAACCGCTCAAATGGTTGCTCTGATATACAGCGATTTCCACAATTTAAGGGGAAGCTACATCTCAGGTTCTATTGCGTATAACCAATCAAAACTTGATATAAGAGAAGGCCATTGTAAGACATTAGGCTGATTCAATTTGATTGCTTATGGACTGACAGGTGGCGCTGCTATACAGATATTTCTGCAATTTAAGTTAAAGCTATATCTCAGGAACTGCTGCATAGAATCGCAGATAAATTTACATACTGATGCACTCTAACCTAAATGAGTGTCTATAAACTTTTAGTGTCATCCTCTCAACAGGTGGCGCTGCTGTACAGCGATTTCCACAATTAAAGGGGAGGCTATACCTCAGGTTCTATTGCGTATAATCAAACAAAATGTGATATATGTAAAGACCATTATGAGACATTATGCTGATTCAATTTGGATGCTTATCGGCCAATAGGTGGCTCTGCTATACTGCAAATTTTCTCGATAACGAGAAAGTTATATCTCAACTTGAATGGCACATAACTGTACGAAACTTGATATGCGAGATAACTATTATAAAATTGCATTTTTTAAGATGTCATTTATAGACAATAAATCTGTCTTTCTTTGGATATTTAGTGTTATTTTTCTCTAAGATAAAAATTGATTATTTGCACTTAGTGAATTTGTATAGGAAAATATAGAAGAAAATTTTGTGGTGGCCACAACATACTAGTTTTTATTTTGTTTTGTTTTTATTTATTTATTTATTTATTTTTTATGATATGTGTCATTCAAATTCATTATTGATTATTCCCTATACTTAAAATGGCTCTAATAGAACCTATGCCACTGGTTTGTGTACAGGGACATCCAAAAAATGCCAAAGCTTTGCGCTTTAGGGGAGACATTTTTATAAATCACATTTAAATAACTTCATCAAAAAATCATAAAGAATTGCGCATTTATTGCTTATATGTTAAGAAAATGTTTTGTATAAACTATAATACGCTTAACCTCCAGATTTACAGGGCTACGTAAAAATGTTTCGATACATTAAAGGGTGCAAATAGGAAAATAAGAGCAGCATATCTGTTTATGTTAAGCATTTTTAACACTTTCCAACAATGTTTCAGAGTGATTATGAATTCAATTAGTCTATATTTAAGTCTTTCTGTCTGTCCTTTGTGTTATAATATAGTCAAAGAATGATACGATACAACGAATACATACAGTTGGAAAGTGTTGATAATCAATGTGTACCTCATGATTTTTCATTTTTGTTTTAGTTTTAAAAGGTGTAATGCTTAATTATATTTTCAAAAACTTAAATAAAATCATATAAAACGGCAATAATGTACGTTTTCGTATGGAGTACTGAGGTTCATTAAACTTTATATGGTTACATATCACCATTGCCTCAAATAACGGATATTCTACAGCAACAGTACGCATACCTATTTTTCCGACAGGTTACTTCTGAAGCAAAATAGTCGGTGCTAAATGTGGATAAAGTGTATAGAGAAAAATTGAAGAGCTCATTATTTATTTATTAATTTATTTTTTAATTTATTATACATTTCCGCTAAAGGCACGTATGCTAAAAGCACGCCACCGAGGGGCGATAAAATTTCCGCTAAGGACACGGGTTTATAGATTTCCGCTAAGGGCACGGCCCCTTTGCTAAATCTTATAGAATCCAAATGTTTACAAAATTGTTCCATGGAAGTTCTTAATTAAAATGCATCACAGATGCTGCTAAATTCTAATTCCTGAATACTGAAATAAGAATAGCATATATGTTACTTATATTTAAAATAACTTTAATAACACATAAGTTACTGGTACATATATAACGGGGTGGAGAATTCACCAAAAATCTTACCAGCCAGCAATATAAAATTAGAAACTTAAGACAGAATAGCAGTTACAGTGTACTGCATTATATGCCCAATAACAAAATTTTCTATACCAATCTGCAGTAAAACGAAATTTAATTGTGACCTAAAAATGTTTGTTCGAGTTTGCTACTTTAATAGGTAACAAAAACTAGTAAATAAGCAAAATTTGTATTTAGAAAAAAAAAAAAAAAAAAAATATTATAGCAATTTAGTAACATAAAATGTGTTTAGCATTTCTTTTTAAACTGTTAAAATGATTTACCTATATTCTGAATGAAGAAAACGATCTTAAATTTCGTGATTACTTCATTGCCCTTCGCATGGTGGGCACTGGTCTTCACGTGGTGAAGGAATAAACTTACCGCACCATGACAGGAAAAGTGACAGGAAAAGAATAGCAATTTTGAGTTTACATTAAAAAAAATATATGATTGCAACATGCAACCTTTTTTCTTAAATCTAATTTTCATTTTTTTTTTTATTCTGTATTTTACATTCTATATAATACTTTTGACATCTCTCTTTAAGAGTTAAAATCTATTACATTGATCTGCAAGTGAATCTTTGAGGAAAAATGAGTAAGGAAAAAATATCATTGGAAAAAGCATGAAAAAAAGCTAGAAAAGAGACTAATTGAACGAAAAAGAAGCTAAAAAGAGACAAATGTGAAAAAAAGAGACAAATAGCTAGAATAGCTAGCCACTACGAGGTCTGACCTTCTGACCACATTACCTCCAAAAAGTAATAGTGGATAATATAAGTCGTGTGGTTGTTACGTACTAGATTTTTATTTATTTATTTTTTACTTTTGTTCTTTGTATTTATCGAAAACATTTGGAATTATATTTATATATACTTTTGGAATTAAACTGATTAAAATTCAAGCTTAAATAAAATGTTATTATTATTATTTATTTATTTATTTTTATTTATTTTTTATAATTTCTTTGCAAAGAATATCTTCTTTTTTATATTTATTTCATTGGTCGGAATCAAATGACAAGTCAGTAGAAAGTGCGAGAGCTTAAAAATGTATGATGCCAAAACTGGAATATTTAATTGATGCTGAGATACAGCCAGCTTCAAAATCGTAGTTCTTAATGCAGCTTTTGTCGTCCGATAAATACCCAAAATGAAATGCACCGGAAAGACGTTGTTGTAAGCACTGGAAATCCAGATCTGATTTCAAACAGGAAGGAAAGACAATACCGGCAGCGAGTACCTGAGGCGAAATTAAAAGCGATTTTAAAGGAATTATATATATATGTATAAGGTTTATATATTTATTTATAAAATTATGAAAAAAAAAAAAAGAAAGATTCAATTTTTTTTTTTAAAGACACTTAAATATATATGTCAGCGAAGCGCGCACTAACAATAATATTGATATAAGATGATAATTTGATATAAGAAGTTCTTACACGTGAATAAATAAATAATGTTTAAGTTTATACCTGTAATATATATATATATATATATATATATAAAACTGACAACGTAATAGCTTTTGAATTAGTATTATTATTTATTTTTTAAATATTAATTTCGACTTATCAAATAGTATTGTATGTGTCTTTACTTGAATTTATCATCCGCAAAATATTTAATACAACTTTATTGTAGGAAGTCGATTTTTAATATGCATTATTTACCAATAAGTATTTATTTGCACACTTTGGAATTTAGACATTTTGTCAAATGTCTAGAAAAAGACTGCAAAATTTTTCTTGAAATATTAGGAGCTTAAAGAACATATTATATTTCATATATATCAGCAAAAGTTTTGTCCTGAGGAAGAAAAGAGGACAGTAAACATTTAAACAAAAATAATGTTTTCGATCATCCTGTAAAAAAGTGATGCTTCAAATGCGTTTTGGGTGTAGCTTGTGATTATGAGGATTTTTTTAATTTGTATCAATTTTTATTAGACTACTACTTATATTCGTTAAGATATAACGGTTTAAAAAAAAAAATGATTTTTTTTTTTCCTTTTTTAAAATTATAACACGTAGGGTATTACACAAAGTGTAAAGCCATTTTCAGGAAACTTGGCATAATATATAAGACACAACACAATTAGAATGCAAATATGTTAACTATCTTACAAAACATGAGTATTTTTATTAAACAGATTTTAACTACGCATGCGCAAGCTTTTAAAAAATTTCATTTGCATAATTTAATAGCCAAAAATATTGAGCAACTTATAAGAAAACTCTAATGAAATATCGTGTAAATTCAAAATGTTTTGAGTTATAAAAAGAACAGAATTTCAGTTTCTTCACCCCCCCCCCCCGCAAAAAAAAAAGAAAAGAAAAAAGAATGATGATGGAAGTTTTATGCATATTTACAGTTGCAAACACAAGTATTTCCATTGGGCATTGATTGAATCAAAATAAAAAGGCGAGTAAAACTCCCTTATAGTGACTTTATATTTTAGAGGACTTATTTTTAAAGGAACTGAAATTCTATTCGTTTTATTTCTCATCAATTTTCCAATTTACACGATATTAGTTTGGGGCTTTTATATAAGTAGTTCAATATTTTTGGCTATTAAATTATGCAAATGATTTTTTTTAAGGGTTAGGCATGCGTAGTGAAAACTTATTTACTAAAAACACTCGAATTTCGTAAAATATTTGGCATTTTTGCATCCTGATTGCAGTATGCTGTGTCTAATGCAATATGCTAATTTTTTTTCCGACTGAGTGAAAATAATGCCCGGACCGGGAGTCGAACCCCGGATCTTTGACTTACAAGTTCAAGTATCTACCAATTGAGCTATCCAGGCCGACAAACGGTCGGCATTACTCACTCAGACAACCTTTAGGCAGAAACATCTGGTCTATCATGTAGATACAGAAATAAGCCGCAGGTAATGGAAAACACTACTATTAAACAATGGGAGAAAGAAATACAATTTTTTTTATTAAAATCATACAATCAACTGATTGGAAGAAAATCATATTTATTGATTTTTTTTTTTCCGACTGAGTGAAAATATTGCCTGGACCGGGAGTCGAACCCCGGATCTTTGACTTACAAGGTCAAGGCTCTACCAATTGAGCTATCTAGGCCGACAACCGATCGGCATTACTCACTCAGACAACCTTTAGGCAGAAACATCTATCATGTAGATAGCTCGACAGAAATAAGCCGCAGTTAATGGAAAACACCATTAAAAAATTGGAGAAAGAAATCCATTTTTTTTTTTAAATCACACAATCAACAGATTGGAAGAAAATCATATTTATTGAATTTTTTTTTTTTTTTTTTTTTTTTTCCGACTGAGTGAAAATAAGGCCTGGACCGGGAGTCGAACCCCGGATCCTTGACTTACAAGGTCAAGGCTCTGATTTTCTGATTTATTTATTTTATTTATTTCTCTGATTATTGGCCAATAGCAACATATGGCAGAAATTGGATTTACTCGGAAATGATTATAGGGATTCTGATGAAAGTTTGGGGTTAAGTGTTTTCGGAATATTAGACTTACAACCATCTTCAGAATAATTGGCGTTGGCTGTTAACCCGTTATCGGCCAATGGCAACAAATGAAATAAATTGGGTATATTCGGAAACTGATATAAGGATTTTAATGAAAGTTTTGCGTTAAGTGCTTTTGAGTATGCTTAAACGAATGGAATTATCCCCATCGTCATAAAAATTCGTTGTCGCTGTTAACCATTTAAAGGCCAATTGCAACGTATGTCAGAAATTGGCTTTACGCGGAAATGGACTAAGCGATTATTATGAAAGTTTGAAGTCAGGACTTTTTCATGAGAAAAAACGATTCGATTTCATTTTCTGATAAATTAGCGTTTACAGTTAAACCTTTAACGGCCAATTGCAACTCATAGCAGAAGTTGGGTATACTCGAAAATGATTACAGAGATTTTGATGAAAGTTTGGGGTTAAGTGTTTTCGGAATATTAGACTTACCACCATCTTCAGAAAAATTCGCGTTGGCTGTTAACCCCTTATCGGCCAATGGCAACAAATGAAATATATTGGGTATATTCGGATACTGATATAAGGATTTGATGAAAGTTAGTTAATAAAATTTTCTGTTGAATCATATTAACGCTGCCGAAGACAGTAGGGACCTGGAACAATTGAATAAAATTGTTTAAAAAAATGTATTGTTACCGTGTTCTAAGCTATGCTGAAAGTTTCAAATGTCTAGCTAGTCGGGAAGTTAGTTAAAAATCAAAAATCTATTGCATGATTTGTAGTGATAACGCTGCCGAAGGCAGCAGGAACCCAAAACAGTTGACTAAAAGTATAAAAAAAAAATGCATTTTTGTCGTGTTCGGAACTATTCTGTAAGTTTCAAATGTCTAGCTTGTCGGGAAGTTAGTTAAATAAATTTTCTGTCGAATCATATAAACGCTGCCGAAGGCAGTAGGGACTTGAAACAATTGACTAAAAATGGTAAAAAAATGTATTGTCACCGTTTTCTGAGCTATCCTGAAAGTTTCAAATGTCTAGCTAGTCGAGAAATTAGTTAAAAATTGATTGCAAGATTCGTACTGGACAAACAAACAAACAAACGAGAATCGAAGTTAATAAAAACATGGTGAAATATTACAGGGAGTTCAAGTATTTTCTCCTCTTGCTTAATTTTACGCTATTGCACTTCATATAACTTTAAATCATAAATCTTAATGATTGATATATAATTTTTTGTCGTGTTCCTGTAAAAATCTATAAAGGCTATCTTTACCGAAATTTATACAATTCGTGCGACGGTATATAAAACATGTGCATTAAATTTCAGTTCAATAGAATAAGGCGTTTAGATTCCGTCGCACTTTAAAATGTTTGGGCCCATAGACCATAATGAAAATTTTTCTTTTTGTCCTTGCAAAAAAAAAAAAAAAAAAAAAAAAAACTATACATGCTAGATTTATCAAAATCTATATACTTTGTGCGAGGGTGATTATTAATATGTATATATGTGGGAAGTTCCGTGCACAGCCTACAGATGGCGCTGCCTCGGATGCGTATCATTGAACGAGATGACAAACGGAGGAGTTGAGATCTGGCTGCAGTGGAGATCGGTTGAGACCTTCAGCGCGTAGGCTGACAGGCTCATTTTTCTGCTAATTAGAGCTTGTTGTGCTCTGTATGAGTGTGTAGAGCCATGGAGAGCTCTATACCATAATCTCACTTATTAGAAATAGTACGCGTAGGTACTAATGTGAATTGTAGAGCGAGTCAGTGCTCATATATGTTACTTTCTGTTAGTCCTAGTAATGAAGAGAGCTTGTTATGTGTATTAGGCCTCGAAACCAGCAAATGTTATTGATGGAAACCCTGCTATTATTATCATTTTATCTTTGTGTAAACTGTGTTGTGAACGTAATAAATGTTTTTAGTTATCTTAATCGCACCTCTTCATTGCCCCACCCCTAGACGCCCAGCTCATATACTACAAGTGGGGACTCTGCCGCGATATTACCACCAACAAGTTATAAAAGGTAACTGTTATTGTTATATATTTATCATTGTGTTTGATAGTGGATAATAATGATTAATGCATATATTGAGCAAAAAGAGTTTGAGTTACTATTTTGAATTAGAAATTAATGGTGAAATACTTTTGAGAACACTTTTGGTTTCACTGTGTGATGAAATTAAATAAATATATTACTTGAGAAGAATGAATAAAAATAAGAATTATGATTGAAAAAAATATTCTGAGTAATCTTTTATAATTTTGCTTATTACTGTTTGCAATAATATTTTAACAATATTATAACAATATTATTTTAAAACGAAAGTGATAACAATTATTAAATAGAGAACAATAACAATAATGGTGATATTATATGAAATATGTGTAATAATTAAGAAATATATAAGATGATCTAAGTATTCTGTTGTATATTACAAATTGTTCTGCAGGTGGTTATTTAAAAATCATAATTTTGATTTGAGAACAAAAACCATAGAATCATTTTTTGAGAAAATTGTTCTCATATTATTTTGTTTCTATTTAGGTATGATATTAATTTGGTAGAAATATTGAAATATTTTTTGGTATAAATAATTATTTAGAGTTATAATGGCCCAAAACGTGTTGCAAGGCATTAGAAAAGCCGATTTAAGAACAATTGCTGAAGAATTAGGCCTAACTGTTCCGGCGGAAGCTAAGGTACTTGAAATCAAAACTTTAATTGAGAGTTCTGATATTTATAAAAATGATTTAGAATTTGTTAGAGGTGTTATTAAAATGTTACTAGAAGAACAAAAGTTGAAATCTGTAGAAGAACAAACCAAAATTGAGATAGAAAGAATTAAATTATCCCAGTTAGAAAAAGAAATAGAGTTACAGAATTTAAAGTTACAGGCTGCAGCAAATAATTCTAGTAATAATGTTGAGCAATCAAATTCAGAAACTACTTCACAATCATTAGAAAATTTAATTAGAAGTATTCGAACTTTAACCATTTCAGTACCTGAGAAACCGGAAGCTTTGCACTTATTTTTTCAATCCCTTGAAAAAGCATTCGTTTCTAAAAATGTACCCCCTAAATTTAAATCGGAAATATTGATTAATTTATTGGGAGATAAATGTAATCAGGTTCTTGCGTACGTAACCTCCGAAGAAATTAACGATTATGAAAAAGTTAAGGAATTAATTTTAAGACAGTTCCAACCAACGCCGCGTGAATGTTTAAGTAATTTTAAAAATGCGTTGCGTAATCCGTCAGAATCTCATGTCCAATTCGCTTCGCGTCTAAGCGCTTCTTTTGATTACTATTGTAGATTGAGAGGGGTTAACGATGTTAAGCAATTGTGTGATCTTATAGTTTCCGATAAAATATATGAAACGTTGGATTCTAGAACTAAGGAACATATTAGTGTTCGAGAAGGTCAAAATTGGTTTAAACCCAACGAATTAGGTCGGGAGTGTGATTTATTCTACTCTTCTAGAGGTAAATCGTTAATTGAAACTAATAATAATACACGAAACGAAACTTCAGAGAATAAGCGGTTTGTAAACAAAACTCCTTTTAGAAAGACACATTATAATAATAAAGATCCCATAGTACGTAATTCGGTATCTAATCAAACTCACGAAAAGCATGAAAGAATGTGTTATATTTGTGGTGCAAAAGGGAAAACATTTCATTTCGCCAGAGTGTGTCCTAAACGTATTTCAGAGAAAAAAGAATTCCGTGAAAATCTTCCAACGAATTCAGTAGTTCAATCCGAAACAAGTCCGATTAACTTAATTGTTAATGAGCTCGAATATGTTGATATTTTAGTGGATGATATTCCACTAAAAGCGTTGAAAGATTCAGGTTCTTCGATTCTAATTGTAAATAAAAATAGCATTCCCCAGACTAAAAATGTTATTTCTTCAACCACTCTAGTTAGCTGCTTTAATGAAAAGAAAGATGCAAATCTGACTGAATTTAAAATATCTTTACCTAATCATGATTCAATAAACATAATCGGTGCTTTATGCAACAATTTGACATGCGACGTAATTCTGCCTAATAATATCTTTCATATTTTGAAACAACAAAATAAAGAGGAAACACATGTTTCGAATTCCAGCGACGTAGCAGGGGGGAAAGATAGTCTTCTAAATTCGGGGGAAAGCAAATTCGATGAAGCAAATGAGTGTTCTTTTCCTGTATTCGATCGAAAGGAAAATGAAATAGATACTTTTTTTTCAAGTATGTGCAATTTTTCAGAAGAAGAAAAATTCGATGTCAGTTATATTTTAGATAAGTCGTTAAAAGAGAAATTAAGCGAATTAATAAAAAGTTATAAGCCAGTTAAAACAAAAAGTACTGATTTAAAAATGTCCATTATTTTATCTGATGATATACCAGTGTGCTCACGCTCTCGCAGATTATCATTTGTAGAGAAATCAGAGGTGGACAGACAAATTGACCAGTGGTTAAAGGATGGTATAATTAGAGAAAGTACATCAAATTATGCTTCGCCAATAGTGGTGTGTAGGAAAAAAGATGGAGGAATAAGGTTATGCTGTGATTATCGTGCTTTAAATAAGAAAATAATTAAAGATAAATACCCGTTGCCAAATATTGAAGATTTATTTGATAGATTAGGGGAGGGTAAAGTTTTTTCGACACTAGATTTAAAGAATGCGTTTTTACAAGTTGATGTAGAGGAAAAAAGTAGGAAATATACAGCTTTTGTGACCGATAATGCCCAGTATGAGTTTCTAAAAGTTCCCTATGGATTATGTAATAGTCCCTTAGTATTTCAAAGATATGTAAATTATGTGTTTAAAGACTTATTAAAAGATGGTACTGTAATTATTTATTTAGATGATATAATTATTCCATCTAAAGATGAGAATGAAGGGTTAGATAAATTAAAACGTGTGTTAGAAACGGCATCAAAATTTGGTCTAGAGTTAAATTTAAAGAAATGTCAGTTTTTGAAACGTAAGATCGATTTCTTAGGTCACATAATTGAGAATGGCACGATTAAACCCTCAGTAGAAAAAACTCTCGCAGTACAAAATTTCCCAGAACCCCGTAATGCTAGGGAAGTGCAGAGTTTCTTAGGTTTAACGGGTTACTTTAGAAAATTTATTCGTTCATATGCCAACATAGCAAGACCACTCAGTGACTTATTACGTGCTTCCACTCCATTTAAATTCGAGCAAGAGCAGAAATTAGCTTTTCAAAAGCTTAAAGACATTTTATCTAATGCACCTGTCTTACACCTTTTTAAGCAAGGCTATAAGTTAGAAGTTCATACAGATGCATCTAAATTAGGATTCGGTGCAATCCTATTACAACAAGATGACGATGGACAGTACTATCCAATCCATTATATGAGTAAAAAGACCTCTGTACAAGAAGAAAAATACTGTAGTTATGAGTTAGAAGTGTTAGCGATAGTAGAAGCCCTTAAAAAATTTAGGAACTATTTGTTAGGTAGTAAATTTAAAATTTATACTGACTGTCAAGCATTCACTAAAACTTTAGATAAACGTGAATTGACACCTAAGGTAGCCAGGTGGTCTTTCCTGCTACAGGAATTCGACTACGAAGTAGAACATCGACCTGGTAAACAAATGCAGCATGTTGACGCGCTTAGCAGACACCCTGTAATGGCTGTAAATACTGATACCCTTACTCATCGTATTGCTACTGCTCAAGAAAATGATGAGTTTATCAATACTATGAAATCTCTTTTACAACAAAACCAAAATGACGAATATGTGTTAAAAAATAATGTTTTATATAAAGTGTTAAATGATAGGGATGTACTAATTGTCCCAGAGATCATGCAACTTGAGGTCGTAAAGAAATGTCATGCCTTAGGACATTTTTCGGCTAATAAAACTGAAGAGCTAGTAAAAAGAGACTACTATTTTTCTAATATGAAAAAATGCGTAGATAACGTTGTAAAAAGTTGCGTAGAATGTATTCTCGTAAATAAGAAACAGGGAAAAGGAGAAGGTTTTTTGAACCCTATCCCTAAAGGGGATATACCATTATCCACGTATCACATCGATTTTGTGGGTCCATTACCAACAACTAACAAAAACTACAATCACATTTTCACCGTAATCGATGGATTTAGTAAATTTTCGTGGCTATATCCAGTCAAATCAACTTCTTCAGCAGACGCCTTGCAAAAATTAAAACAGCAAGCTGCTATTTTTGGTAACCCCGCAAGAATAATATCCGATCGTGGACCTGCGTTCATATCTAAGGAGTTTGCAGATTACTGTAAATCAGAGGGAATCGAACATGACACCATCACAACCGGAATCCCAAGAGGGAATGGTCAAATTGAGAGACTTCATCGAACAATCATTCCTGTATTATCCAAGTTATGTATAAATGACCCTAACAAGTGGTACAAGTTTGTTGAGGCTGTTCAGAGAACTATTAATTCCACCACATCGAGAAGTACCAAAAGAACTCCTTTTGAACTACTCACTGGAGTAACAATGAGAAAGAAAGAAGATAAGAGAATACTAGAACTTCTCGAAGAGGAAAGGATAAATTCCATGCTTGATAATCTTCACACCATTCGTGAAGAAGCAAGAAAAAATATTCTTAAGATTCAAGAAGAAAATCGCCGATGTTACAACAAGAAGAGAAAGAAAGCCCATGTATATAAAATTAATGATCTAGTTGCCATCCAGCGAACTCAGTTTGGAACCGGCATGAAACTAAGACCAAAATTCTTAGGTCCTTATAAAGTTGTGCGAGTAAAGAACAAAGACAGATATGAAGTCGAGAAGATAGGCGATCACGAAGGACCTATACATACTAGTACTTCTGCAGACCATATGAAATTATGGTCCACAAACTAAATAGACTGAACTAAATGGACTGATAAACATTACAGAAAAAGTTAACTGTGAATTTTTATGTACATAATTTTTTTTTATGTCTGTTTCTCTTTTTTGTTTTTTTTTTTCTTTTAATTGTATTTTGCAGATATCCTTTAGTATCCCAAGTTGGTTCACGGTGAGGTCACCGCAACATCGGAATGGCAGAGCGTTGTGGGAAGTTCCGTGCACAGCCTACAGATGGCGCTGCCTCGGATGCGTATCATTGAACGAGATGACAAACGGAGGAGTTGAGATCTGGCTGCAGTGGAGATCGGTTGAGACCTTCAGCGCGTAGGCTGACAGGCTCATTTTTCTGCTAATTAGAGCTTGTTGTGCTCTGTATGAGTGTGTAGAGCCATGGAGAGCTCTATACCATAATCTCACTTATTAGAAATAGTACGCGTAGGTACTAATGTGAATTGTAGAGCGAGTCAGTGCTCATATATGTTACTTTCTGTTAGTCCTAGTAATGAAGAGAGCTTGTTATGTGTATTAGGCCTCGAAACCAGCAAATGTTATTGATGGAAACCCTGCTATTATTATCATTTTATCTTTGTGTAAACTGTGTTGTGAACGTAATAAATGTTTTTAGTTATCTTAATCGCACCTCTTCATTGCCCCACCCCTAGACGCCCAGCTCATATACTACATATATATATATATATATATATGCTCAAACGAATAAGGCGTTCAAATGCTATCGCATTTTATTTTCTTTGGATTCATAGACAATATTGATAAATAATTTTTTGTTGTGTCCCTATGAAAAACTATAAATGCTAGATACATCAAAATCTATACACTTTGTGCGACGGAGATTTATAACACGGGTATTAGCTGAAAAGAAAATGGTGTATAGACACTATCGCAGTTTGAAAAACTTGGCCCTATAGGCTATAACGATAAAGAATATTTCTTTTCTGTTCCTGTAAAATGCACTTTTAAGCGCTAGAACCACCAAAATCAACAGGGATCATGCTATGGTGCCATACAATGTACTTACTATATTTCAACTTATTTGAACAGAGGATTTAGGCGCTATCGTATTCAATTCACTCACACACATACACCCATTCATAATCGAAAACTAGTAAAAACGAATTCAGTGTAATTCAAAAGTATAGAAATCCCATAATCTCAAAGGTCGGGTTTTTTGTCACTATTACCATACTTCCTTTACATATGTGTGTTCGGAAAGTAAAAATCTGATCTCTCAGCTATGAAGTTCTGTCCAACTCAAAGAAATAATTTATTCTGTAATAACATTATATTATTTTAATTGTTAATTTATATTTCCAACGCTATTAATAATAGTGACTATAGAAATTAGAAATCACAATTCTTCTAAAGAAAATTACGAAAACATTATATAATACAGTAAGGAAAGAGATAAAAAAAAAGACAGAAATATTAAACTACATTTTTAAATTGCATGCAATTCTTCAATGTGCTCTTGTGTTTCAATTTACCCATGTCTAATAATATAATACAATTTATTTCAGAATTAAATTTCAATTTATTTCAGCTAGAAAAAAAAAATCATTGTTGAAATAACTAAAAAAATATGAAATGAATTAAAACTTTTTTTTTTTTTTTTTTTTTTTTTTTTTATATCGTCTGCAATAAAATTCAAAATTGATTGTTGTGAATGCTAATTGTAAATACAGTTTTTAATCGTTATATGGCCCTAAACTTGATCTTCGATCGTTTTTTTGGAATATCTCGGGAGCTATTTGGCCCAATGAGCTGCAAATTTGCATACGCGTATTTTAAGGTGATAGAAATCGATATGTGTTTAAAAAAAATATAGGTCACAAGTCACAATGTATAATTTTTTAAAATATTAATTTAATAATTTTTATTCTATTGATAAAAAATATTAAAATCCTAATGAAACTCATAAATATGTTTGGAAAACCTGTTATTAACACCATAAAAAAAGCCAGGTTAAAAAAAAAAAAAAAAAAAAATGTAGGAGATATGAATATAAATGTGACATTAGACGCTCGAAAGTTCAGATGTGTATAACTCCTAAACTTATACACCATATGACTTCCAAATTTATATCTTGGGATGAAGTTGACTGTAGAATCGATATCCGAAATCAAAATTATATGTTACCATTGAAAAAATTAAAATTTGACACAATTTCAATATGGAGACGACCCCTTAAGCTATTGTTTTTCCAATTAACTTAAAAGAGAACAAAATACCCTGACGTATAGTGCCTTCGGTGTCTCTCTGCAACATTTTACTGATGAGATAGGTGGGGGTGTTTCTTTCTTTTTTTTTTTTTTTTTTTTGACCGACTGTACGTAATAAATTAGGCGAAATACGGAATCATTTTACCGCTAATTTTTAAAATTTATGTAATAGCATTAATTGCTATGAAAGGTTATTATTTACCGTCAATTTTTAAATTTGTATATTTTTCAAAAAAGAATATCGAAATATGAGATTGTTTGAGAAAAAATAATATAATTTCTTTTTTATGTGTGATTGACGAAATATGCGATACGAGAGTTTATCGAAATACGGGATCGTTCCGCCGATAAAATTTACATTTAATCGTTTAAATTGTTTGCTGAAATAATCCATTAATTCACTAAAAAACATTATATCCTTGCGGTGGGTTGTCGAAATATATCACTTTTGCGACTTATTAAGAAAGTTTTCCTTTATCATGGTTAATTTTTCAAATAAACGATTGTTTTTTCCCTTTACTAAATAATGATAAGCAACTATTTTCGCTGCTATAATCGACAAAATTTGCGCTATTTCATAAAATTGATACCACAAATGTTAAGTACATATACTGAGACAAAATTCAGCGAGATTTCTGCTTTTTTTTTTTTTTTTTTTTTTTTTTGTCAGTTTTCTGAAATATGCATAATTTTTGCATCTTATTTTTATAATATAGGATAGGCAATTTTCTCGCCCGAACACTTTGAAAAAACTTTTGTCAAACATCCCTTTTATGTTCGCTGAGTTCTTTTAAAAAAATAAACTAGTTTTATCGCAAACTCAATAAATAAATAAATAATAATAATAATAATAATAAATTTAATTTTAAGTTTTATTCAATTTCAGAGCTTATATAGCGATCGATCCTGATTTCCAGGAGGTACAACATCAACAATGGCTTGAAGGTGCTATCCTAGAAGAAAATGAATCGGAGCTGGCATTTCCGTGGAATGACTTTAACAAGTTGCTTCGTGTTATAGTAAAGTTTATTAGGGTATTAAAAATGTTATTGTTTATTAATGTAATTTTGCTATTGACTATAATATGGAAATATTTAATGTCAGAAAAGAGCTATTGTATAATTCCATTGCATTACTGTATTGTTATTTATATATTTATTCGTAACCTTATACCTATTTTTATTTATTTATTTGCTCTGAACTATCCTCACAGACGCTTTACGTCGGTTCAACTGCATTTTATGTTAAATTATGTTACAAAATGGTATTATCTTTTATCATTTTTATGTGCATTTGTATTTTTGTTGAACGCTACTGTAATATGTGCGTGTGGTTAATTTGTGTTTAATAAGCTTTTGTAAAGTGTTTGATGTAGATTTCAAACGTCGCAATTGAGTTAATTATGTTTTATTTCGAATGTGAATAATAAACTTTGGTAATGATGTAAATTAAGCATGTGGCATAATGCCCTGAACTGAAATTTTTGAGTTCTATAACAATTTTTATTATGCTTTTTATAATTTTACTAAATGCTTTTCATGATATATCTTTAACAAAGGAAATTGATACTATATGATTTAAGTCTATATGCAACATGTTCTACATTTCCATTTTAAACAAAGGTTTTTATGTAATTTTACAATCATTTAGTTTATTTCCTAAAATTCTTTGAATTATTTTTTATAAAAAGATTGCTCAGATGAAACATTACGGTAATTTAAATCTGTCACATAATAATTTACTATATTGGATTTTGTCATTTTTATAAAAAGATAATATATCATATAGAAGATTCACGATTTTGAAACAGTAAATGATTTGTCACTTATATATATATATAATGTATATTATATGTACACTTATGGATATGTTTTTGAAATAAACATTCATTTTAAAAGTTTAGTGAACTCTTTTTGCTGTAGGTGCTTTCTAAGTATATGATTTAAGATATTTTATATAATATAATAATAAAAATTAATAATAAAATAACTAGGGATGAAACGGATAGTGATTTTTCCGGATATCCGGAGCTCTTGCGCCTACCGGATACGGATATCTGTCGGAAATTCGGCATTAGTTTTGTTTTTTTGTATATTTCTTTTCTTTATTTTAAAACAATAAAATATAAAGAGATTTCATATACCATTCTTTTAAAAACATTTTAAATATAATTTACTTAAACACATTTAATATTTTATTTATTTGTGCAATATTACCATGAAGAATAAAACTTTAAGCCTAGCATACTCATTTCTATACTTGCAGTTTGTCATGAAAAGTGTTGTCACAAAAATATAGATTTTGTTCAGAATTATAAAACTTAAACTTATTATTTACATATTTTTTACGTAAAAAAATGAAATAAAATATTTTACTAATATAATCATAGTTGAAACGTTATTTTCATTGGAAAACTAATAGGTTGTGGCAATCACAAAACTTCCTGCTATATCATTCTATATTACAGTGCCACTTACTTACTATTTAAATTGTACAAAATTTTACTATAGCTTCTCACAATAAATATTCTGCATATGGATTCGTTGCAGTTTAAATTAACAGAAGTTTTATGCACTTATGTCATAGAAGTTGAGACTTAGCTTATTCATGAGATAAATTGCAGTGCAGTATTGCCACCTGTTGGCCGATATATGCCCAAAATAAATCACAATGGTGTTTCATAATGGCTGGCTTTCTCACATACCAAGTTTTGTGCAATTATACACAATAGAGTATGAGGTATAGCCTTCTCATTTTTTTTTTGGGGGGGGGGGGGTTTCCGTATAACAGCATTACCTTTCGGCCAGCATGCACCCAGATTAAATCAGCATAATTTCTCATAATGTCCTTCTAACATGAAGTTTCATGTAATTATATGCAATATAACCTAAGATATGGTCTTCCCTAAAATTGCAACAAGCACTGTCGCAGCACCACCTGTTGTATGATTGACATCAAAAGTTGGTAGGCACTAATATATGCCAAGGTGCATTTACATATACATTTCTATGAAATTGTTCTGTTCAGTAGTTTTTGAGATATAGCCTTTCTTTAAGTTGCATAAATCGCAGTACGGCAGCATCACCTGTTGAGCCATATGCACCAAAAGTTGATAGGCACTGATTTATGTCATGGTGCAACTTCTTATAAATTTATATGTAATTATACGTAGTAGTTTCAGAGGTACAGCAGCTGGACAGAATTTTTGTCACATACACACAGACAGATTTTTTTTAATTGATCAAAGCAGGCTCTGAACTTCTTAAAATGTGTAAATCCATAGAAAACCAGAAGTTGAAAATGTTTATGAATTCAATACTTTCTTTTGAAACATTTATAATAAGAAAACATAAAAAAAACTAAAAGCTTTAAGCTAGTATGTTATGGCCCTCACAAAACTTTCTTCTATATCACTCTACATAACAACTCTACCTACTGTTTAAAATGCACAGAAGACACTTAATCATAGCTTCTCACAATAAAAATTTTAGATATGGAGTTTAGTGCAATTTTAATCAAAAGATTTTGAGATGTATCCCTGTCGAGAATCATAGAAAGTAAGGAACAACTGCACCACCTGTTGGTCGATATACACACAAATTAAGCCAGCTTTCGTAGTCATAATTTTTATTTTGCATATCAAATTAAGTGCAGTTAAATATTATAAATGTTGAGATTTAGCCTTCCTATTCACAGAAAAAAATTGCAGCATAGTATAGCCACATATTAAACAATATGCACCAAAATTAAATCAACATGATGTTTTATAAAAATGGCCTTCTCACATACCAATTTTTGTACAATTATACACAAATGAATCTGAGATATATAACTTTCATAATCACGGGAAAATTGCAGCATAGCCACACACCAATTGGTCGATATGCACAGAAATTAAATAAACATGTTTTATAATAGCCCTGTTACATAGTATTTTTTAATTATACACAGCAGAAGCTGAGATACAGTCTTCCTTTAAATAGAAGAAATCACAGTATAGCAGCACCACCTGCTGAGTGATTTGCACCAAAAGTTAATTGGCAGTTATTTATTTATTTATTATTATTGTTGTTGTTAAGGTGTAACTATGTATAAATTTATATGAAATTCTGTGAATTAACTCTTGAACTAGAGCTTCTACACAAAATTTTTGTCAGACAGACATTTTCTAAAAATGGTCAAATTGTGTTCTGGTGCCTCCAAAATGCGTAAATCCACCGAAAACTGGAAGTTGAAAATTTTTATGAATCCAATACTTCCTTCTATTTAATATAGAAAAAAGTAATAATTCAAAACGAATTTATGTTTTTTTCTTTGTATGCTTTTTTAGTTATATTTTTTTCTTTTTTATATTATGTACAGATAAGAAAGAAACTTTTAGATTATTTATTAAAATTCTTTATTTAAAGGTTAAGTTTTTCTAATGTACAAAATCAGAAACTTTAAAAAATTAAATATTTTTTATTTATTTTGTTTTTCTTCTTTAACAATCTGAAAGTGAAAGTACAGACTTTCTGAAAATTTAAATATGTACTTTTATTTGAAGTAATTTTAATGTTTGGGGATATATCTATGCAACATAGCGGGGCATTCTAAATTCAGGTGCTTTAGCAAGATATTCCATTAAAAGGGTAAATTTATCTATATATATACAACAAATCAAATAGGTAGATGGCAATTGCAATGTAGATGTTTTGCTAGTATAAATATACGGTCACAAAAACAAAAAACAACAACTTTCTTGTGTAGGAAAAGTGGATTATAAATAAACAGGCTGGTTCTAATCAATAAATGCACATTATTTGACTCATATTCAAAACAATCTAAAAACATATTAAACAAAAGTCATGTGATTTTGGCACATGGAATGATTTGAATTTGACTTCAATTGGACACGACACCAACCAACCAACCAAACAAAAGTCATGAAAACAGAGTTATATGCACTGCAAAAAATAAATATCATTTGTTTAAGAACACCAATTAATAACTCTTTTTATTGTTATGGTGAAGATTAGAGATATCACTCTGGAAAAATCTAGCTAACTCTGTATAAAATTAAAATAGGGCTTCTATATTTCTTAGACCCGAAGCTACTTTTGTCTAAATTTGTTTGCTTACGGGGCTAAATTCAACTTTCACAAAGGCTAACTTTTTTTTACCTTTACGCTACAACTGATCTAAAAAAAGTAAAAAAAAAAAAAAAATGTCCAAACATTTTCATTTGAAAGGAGTTTAAGCTTGAATTTTCTGCTTCAGATATCCGGCTTAAAATTACCGGATATCCGTATATGGAGTGCTGATATGCGGTACCCCGTCGGATATTTAAAACTCAGCCGGATTCCGGATAGTTACCGGATATCCGTTTCATCCCTAAAAATAACAAATGGGCATAAATTTCATTAACAGTTTCTGGCCATTAAATTCGCATTTCAAAATGATACATTAATAACTATTTGTGTGGCAAGATTCCATTGCGTGCGTGTGTAAATAAAATCACATATATACTTCATGGTTCGTACAGGTGCTTAAAAAGTCCTTAAAAAATCTAGGAAGTCCTTAAAAACTCCTTACTTTTTATATATGATTTAGGTCCTTAAAAACTCCTTACTTTTTATACTTGTACCTTAAAAAGCACTTATTTTTCTCTTATAGTATTTAAAACTTAAACAAATATATATATAAATAAAAAATGAAATTCATTTTTTGAACTGACAATTTTATATTCGGAACGATAATAAATCTAAAACACGTAACAGCTTAGCAACAAAGTTGGAAAGACATAAAAATCGTCTGCTTTTCATGGACTACTAAAAAGACGTTCTACAAGAAAAATAAATGTCTTAAAAACAAATCTTAAAAAAAAAAAAAATTCATTTTAGGGCTGGGATTACGGTGCCTCGCTCTACACTATCTTACGCACAAATTCTGTCTTAAGATGTAAACAAAACGCAAGTCGTATTGCAGTGCTTCACTATCTTACGACAACCTGAAAGCTATCTTAAGTCAAATCGTAACTGGATGCGCGCGCAATCACAACATAGCTCGCTCTGCGTCTCCCATTGGCTGGCTGGCTTTCTCGTACGAGGACACGCCGAGGACTTACGCTTGAGGCACCGCAATACCAAGTTAAGATCGTTCTTAACCACGCCCATCTACGAAAGTTCGTAACATTTAAGATAAGACTTAAGAACGAGGCACCGCAATCCCAGCCTAGGTGTCCTTTTTTCATTAATACCTGATATTACTTTAGAAAAAATGATAGGCTTCCAGATTAAATAGGTCAATATACAATTTAAGAAATAGGTGCTTCAAAAAACAGCTCTGCCGATTTTCTTTGAACACGTGCTATTAATTCTCTCTCTTAGATGTCTTTCCAGCATTTGTGCTAATTAATTAGTTGCTACAAACATTTGATTACTTAGGTATATTTTATGACTTCTGACCGCACAATCTTTAAAACGAATTTATGTGTAATAGTAAGTATTAAAAGTTGTCTGTTTGTTACACGCCAGATTTTTTTCAGCATACTTATTTTTTTTTTTCTTTTTTTTTTTATTTCATCGCTCACTATATATAAAAATTGGACTCATAAAATTTTTTAATCTCCGTTTTCCGACGGATTTAACCAGTTTGTGATGTCCTGAACACGATTTAATTATTTTTAGAAAATATCTGTGTCCATGTATCGCAAATTTTGTCAAAGCTGTATCTCACAAACCAATGTACGAAATTTAACCAAACTTGATATTTAGTTGGACCTTTTCCTAAACTGGTGCTTATTATATTTGAGGATCAATCACCCAACAGGTGGCGCTGACATCCTTTTACTCCCCTAAATTTTTAACAGGGCAGTGTAGGACAAAATTTTGGATAAATATACATGATAGATATTTTTAACGCTGATTGTGAAATTAATATGAATTATTGATTATACCAGTTGTAAACTAGGGGAAAAAAGTGCAAACTTCTAGGAGCATTGCTCCAGAAATACCCTTCCTTACACCTGGGATGTGAATTTTCTATATGAGAGTCTTTCGAAAGAACTTGTCAGTACCATTAAAGCGAATGGTTGAGCCATGGATTTGTTAAATTTTAAAACAAAGTTATCAATTTTTCATTTTTAATGGAAAAAAGAAAAACAGAAAAAAAAATGCTTTTTTTTCTCATGCTGGTACAGAACTGACTATGTGCTTTCGGCATTTGATGTTATATTTAAAAATCGTCTGCACTTGTCAGGAAAAGTCGTCTGCATTCATGATGGGAAAATAATTTAAGTGAATAATAATGTAATAAATAATTTGGTATTGCATGAATTTTATAAGATATATAGAAGAAAGTCTATGCTATAATAGCCACATCAAACTTTTTTTTTTTTTTTTTTTTTAAATGCTGCAATTTTTGTATGGATTCAAGATTTGTTTGTGGAGGCAATCGAAAATTCGCAGTTTATGCCACCGAGATGGCAACATCTGTGGTGGGGATGAGAAGGGGGAGGGACATTTAAGCGGGAAGAAGTTTATGTATATAAAAAATATCATTTTCCTTTTTACTTTCAATTGTTTTTGTACTGTCCTGCATGCCTTATGTTCCACTAGTTTCAACTTCAAAAACTATTCTTTTTTTTTTTTTTTTTTTTTTTTTTTTCCTTTAACATTTGAACTATGCATAAAAAATAAGATATGTTTTCAACTTTACTGAATTAAACAACTTTCTAGAATCATCTGGTGAGTAACTGATTTTTTTTTTTTTTATGAATTAAAAAAGATTGTTTCTCAATTTTCCTTTTTAGTTCCCCATCATACAATAGGTATGGGGAACTTAGGTAATTGTGAAAAATTTCGACCTCGGTTATTTAACTTTTTTATACGTTTTCAAGTATGAGGAATCTGAAAATGACAAAATTTGTATGGTGTCTGTCTGTAGGGTGTCTGTTAGTGTGTCAGTCCGTTAGTGTGTTAGTCCGTTAGTTTGTTAGTCTGTTAACACGTTATCTCACAAACAAATGATCGCAGATAGGTCAGATCAGTTTTAAAATATTACTTTCGATACTGGCAAGAACCCTATTCATTTGCAACATTCGAATTACAAAACTTCGTAAGTTATGAGAAATTTACGATTTTCTTAACATGGGAGAATAGGACAAAATTTCACTTAAACGTGCATTAAATGGAAACTTTTTACTGTAAAAATGTCGGACCAGTTTTAAAATATCAGTTTTGATGCCGGAATGAACATCAGTAACTATAAATATGCTACTTTGAAAATTTCACAAGTTATTGGAAATTTACGAATTTCTTAATATGGCAGTATAGGGCAAAATTTCACAAAAACATTAATTTTGAGAGATATTTTCATCGTAAAGATGTCAGACTACTTTTGAAATATTATTTAGGACACTGGCATGAATATTAATGACTATGAGTTTTCCAATATAAAAATTTCGTAAGTTATTGGAAATTTACGAATTTCTCAACATGGCAGAATAGAGCAAATTTTCACATAAACGTCAATCTTGAATGATATTTTTATCGTAAAGATGTCAAATCACTTTCGAAATATTATTTAGGTTACTGGCATGAATATCATAGACTATGATTTTTCCAATTTAAAAAATTCGTAAGTTATTTGGAATTTACGATTTACTTAACATCTCAGAATAAGGCAAAATTGAGCATGAACTTCCATTTTGAGGATCATAAATACATTAGACAACTTCAAAATTACATTTATGATATTTGTTTGAACATGATTGAATACAAATATTCTAATAAGAAAATTTCGTAAATTATTGGTAATTTATGATTTTATCAACATAGCGAAATTGTAAATTTTTCATATAAATATGAATTTTGAGGATTATTGCATTGGAAACAGTAGCATGAAAACTAAATAACGGAATCGACCCTGATAAAATAAATATATCGAAGTGAACGGTAGTAGTGTAAAAAGGGTGATTCTGCAACACGGTGGAGGGACGGAGGGTCCATGAGGGTCGCGCGGAGCCACGGAGCTGCCACTCCGCGCCTCCACCCTAGCCCTCATCATCCCTCCGCGCCACCACCCTGTCGCAGAATACACACCTTTTTGCACTACTTAACCATCATCTTGGACGATGGTTGTTGCCTTTCGGAGATTGTAAAGTATTTAAATTTTTTTTGTTTGAAAATGAATTTCGGGACTTTACTTTTCGCGATGGAAAATATATTTCAGAGAATTTAATTGAATAATCAAAGGTAGATGAGTATTATATAATGAAAAACATTTAATGAATGGTATAGACGTTAAAATTTAGGTGTTGCCATTGGGAGAATAGAAACTTTTAGACCGCTGACTTTAAAGATTATAAATAATTTCCGGTGGGACATAGTATGTTGGATTAAATGAAACAATGGATGACTGAAGTTAATAAACATCAGAGAGAGAGAGTAAGTAACAATTTATGAATATTTTAAGGAATTTAGCATTGTTTAGAGGTGGAAAGTATATTTCGTTACGATAATAAATAATGAATTTAAATAATGGTTTAGACATTAAAATTTTAGTATTGCCATTTGAAGATTGTAAAGTTTTACAGAATTTATAGAAACAAGGAGTTAGATGATTGAAATTGGAGGGTAGTTATGGCGTTTCGAAGTGCTATCCCCTTCATCAGGATTTTAAGGAATTTTATTATAACTAATTAAATTACGACCCTCATGCTGTCTTCTGATTGGTGGATTCTGGATAAAATACTGTAATCTGATTGGTTAATCAATACACATTTATAGGCTTTCATATTACATTCAAGTAACCCTTTAAAATTGTGTGATGAATGCAGAAATATTGTAACCTTTAATAAAAATTTGGCGAGATTTTATAAACAATTTGGCGATATTTAGGATGTGTTTGGCGATATTTAGGATGTATCTGGCGATAAAAATACGTTTGGCGACAAACTTTCGGTATAAATTGCGTGCGACGGAAAAATTTCATCAGTTGCTATCTTATTTTCGTGGAGTGCGGACGCTTATTTTGGTTGCTGCGTAATACTCTGACTGTTGGAGCAAGTGAGGGATCGACTTGAAAAAATGCCTGTTCAACAAACTTCTTCATCTACTTCTGACGATATGAAGTTGACTTGCCCGACTTGTAATGCTACTTCCTCTAAAAAATCTAACTTGGCTAGACATATGAAGATTCACAGCGGTCGAAAACCACATCTTTGTGTTATATGTAAGAAAGCATTTGCTAGGATAGATGATTTAAAGAGACATTCGAAAATTCATGAAAAGAACCCCATAGAATTTGAATGCAAGCAATGCAGTGAAACTTTTAGATGGAAATACGAGTTACTGGAACATGATAGAAAGAACGACCGAAAACCTTCACCTCAACATTCATGCGATGTATGTGCTGAATCCTTTGCATGGAAATACAAGTTATTAGAAGATATCAGACAAAATCATCCAAAGTCTCCACCCCAACATTTATGCCATGTATGCTGTGAAAAATTCAACCGCAAGCAAGATTTATTAAAGCATGAAAGACTGAATCATCGAAAGACTTCACCTCGACATTTATGTGATAAATGCAGTGAAAAATTCAACCGCAAGCAAGATTTATTGAAGCATAAGAGAATGAACCATCAAAAGCCATTAGTACCTATAATGAATTTCGACCAAGCTCTACTGAAGGAAAAAACTATGCATTTTAAAAGGCGAAACACACTTAATGTTTTCACAACCACCACCTTTGACAATGAAAATGGTGATATGGACTTGTTTTCGTTGTTTAATAATTTAAGAAGTGACCTTTTAAATGAACTGAACTATCAATTAAGTGAGAAAAAAGCGATGAAATGGTATATAGTTGTAAACGTTACCTTAGTCGTTCTACTATAGATGGAGAAGAATTTATTTCCCCTCACTTTCGATCAAATATGGAGATGGCACTTTTAGCAAGTGATATGGATCATGATCTGCAAATAGCTTTTAACAAGATAATGAACAGTTTCGATAATTTTAATGAACGAGGATCAGGATGGAATTTAGTAACAATCAATATATTTGAGTTACGTATGGCCAAATTTAACCCATTTTAGATGCAACACCTATTTTGTAATTGAAATGAACGGCTAAAGAGATTTATAGACCTTGTTAAATCGTTAGATTTCAGTTGCAGTTTGACTCTCATCCTGCTATCATCTCTTTAGCCGTTCGGCTTATTTTCATCGGGCAGTATGTATAGTTTCTCCGGCATATGTCGACCTTTTTTCCGCGTGTTATATTTCAGTTTACCGTATAAACAATGGAATCGTTTCGTGTAATGTCCGTGGACTTTGAATATTTTTCATTGCGTACTGAAGGACATTTCCCGCGTGTTGTGGTAACTGATAAGCAATCGGTGACGTCACTGATGAGAGGATGACGTCATGATCACGTGACTAGGAGATCGATAGATAAGAATGTCTCATATCATTCATTTCCACCAAGTCTGCCAAGGGAGTAGGACGTGTTTTAAGGTAAGTCCCAACTTTTTCTGAAATAATGACAATTCAGTATTTAGTTAAGTCAGACATGTTATTACATGTATGCGAAATAATTTTATGTAATAGCACACTCGGTGAGTTATGCTAAGTGTATTATTTTATAACATTAATGTTTCATTTTAAAAATTTTATTTAAACAATATAAAAATATGTGTGTCTAAAATCTTTACGGTGTTTTATAGCTAAATTCAATAAGATTTTATTATTTATATATGCTTCAGACAAAACCAACTGTACAATTGTTTCTATATATTTAAAGTTTTAGGTGCATTGTAAGTTAATATCGTACAAAACTTTGGTTATTGTATTTGAATAAAAACTTTCTAACTAAAAATTTATATATACATAGTATAGAAGAAAAAAAAAAAAAAAAAATTCTTAAACTTAATTATACATTATTTTTTAAGTACTCTGTAAAATTAATTCTATAACTTTTTTACTTAACTGAAAAACATGAATATTTATACTGTATTAATTTACCTATAATATATAGGTGTATCCTAAACTTTACTTTCTTATAATTTTGATTAGAGATTTTAATTAAAGCATGAGTCATACTTCACTTTACTATAGAAACAAAAGGTTTATGTATAAAGGGATAAAAAATTACTTTAAGATTGTTTGGTTAGAGTTTAAATGTTAAGTGTGAAATTTATTTTATGAGTTTATATTTATAATGTGCATAACTTTTATTGCCTATATAAAATTTTATCGAGTGATGTAAAACTTTCATAATATGCTAAATTTATTTAATTGTAAAAGCTTATAAAATTTTTTAGCTGTTTTAAAACTTTTTAAAAAATAGTCATTTTAAAAATTAATACGTGTTCAGTTTTTAATTAATGTAAAAAATAAATTCATCTTGAATGTTAAATGGGAAACTTATTTAATGCATAGTGATAATATAAAATTTATTGATTGTTTCAAAGTGTATATGCGACTTGGTTTTTTAATGAAAGTCGAATTATTTATAAGTTGGGGTTTCAATAAGTGTAAATCATCTATCGTTTTGTTACATTCTGAGAAAAAAAAGTTTAAGTCTATCTGATGAAGGGAGAGTATCATTCGAAACGGTTGTTCCAATCTTGATGAAGGGTTTTCGAAACACATAACGTTTTATCCAATAATTATAACCTACAAACCGTTTGTTTCAATCGACCCTTATTATATTTTTGTTTTAAATGAATTACCTGACAGTCATTCACTAACCTTAATGTATGTTAAAAATTAAGTGATTAATATAGCTAACGCATGCAAACCCTATTAAGCATTTTCTTATAAAGTTCATAAACATGTTGTTACAAGGATTTTGGAAGATCAAACGATTCTGTGTTTAATACCAGGTTCGAATTCAGCTTAACAACCTATCTGTTTGGAGTTTTCCGAGGATGTCTTCAAAACTCACTTAAATATAGAAAGACTCCCACACAGAGCAATCCATTTATAGAACCAACAGTTAAATATTTAATGGTATAAGTTTATACTTGTAACCAATAAGTTTCAATACAACTGCATGACACATTAAACTTGCGATTAGTGAACAATTCTATGGTAAAAGGTGTTGGGTTCGAGTCCAACTCATCGACTTAATCGAATGGGTATTTTTCTTGGTTTTCTCTAAAACCTGCTTAAATATGCAATAGGATTCCTTAGAAAGTCTCTCATGCATTTCGCTTATAGGATCTTTGTTTTATTAATCGGTCTTAAACCTTATGAATATCCATATGTGAATGTTTATTGTATAGTAAAAACTTTTAAATATAGTATTGTTTTATATAAGGTGTGATCCTGATTATGTATAAATGAGTTATCGATTATGAAATAAATTTATCATTACTATAATACTCACATTAAAAGATTCACACTTATACAATTTAGCGGTTATGCAAATGATTCAAATTCGTCACCGATGAGTCATCCTTCACGAACTTTCTCGGAAGATGTTGTACATGAACGAATGAGGGTGACTCAGCTTTTCCGGGAATTCCCCCTTATCTCTAGTAGATAAGGTGTTACAACTCAACGTTTCCCTTCATTCTTAGTTTGGCAGTCGTGTGAGTAGGTTGTTTTACGGTGTGTTATGTTTACCGTCCACTGCTTTGGAGTTTTAGCCGAAAATCCCGCCTGTTTTACCGCGTATTGTATTTCGGTTTTTCCGTACCTGCATTCTTAAGTATAATAGAGTATTCCAACTCATCAACCTACCCGTTGGGATTTTTTCTTGGTTTTCTCTAAAACTGACTTAATTATAAGGCGTATATTAAAATAATATATAGTTATTGTATAAAAATCTCTTACTATCCGATCATTTATAAATAGTTAAAAAAAATTATTACTTAGTTTATAACTAGATAAAATAATTGCTAAAAGCAATAAGATTTTTAATTTCTAATTTTATCCTATTAAGTGATTTTAAAACCTCTTTTTAGTTTTTTCTTATAAAGTTAAAGTGATTTCAAAACCTTTCATTAAAAAAAATTACACTTATATTTTAGTAAAACTTTATTTATTTAATCAATTAAATGCAAAGTTTAACATTTAATGAATTATTTAAAATTTTATCTATACAGGAATAATATAAAAATTTACATTTATGTGGTAGTAAGAATAATTGTCTCATTAGAAATTTCATTAACTAAAAACAATGAATTCGAATACAACTGTTTGATTCTAGTATGATTCACGATAAGTTATTTTCACTTAGACATTCTGAGCAAATCTTATTGTAATGCATATATTAAAATAATATATAGTTATTATACAAAAATCTCTCTTGATTTCCGATTATTTATAGATAGTTTATTACTTAGAATTATAACTTGATAAAAATAATTACTAAAAACAATAAGATTTTTTAATTTTATCCTATTAAGTGATTTTAAAACCTCTTTTTATTTATTTTTTTTTCCTTATAAAGTTAAAGTGATTTCAAACCTTTTCATTAAAAAAATTACATTTATATTTTACTAAAACTTTATTTATTTAATCGATTAAATGCAAAGTTTAACACTTAATGAATTATTTAAAATTTTATCTATACAGGAATAATATAAAAATGTACATTTATATGCTAGTAAAAAAAAAAATAATTGTCTCATTAGAAGTTTAATCACCCATTAACTAAAAACAGGGAATTTCAATACAACTGCATGACTCACTGACCTCACGGTAAGTTATTTTCACTTAGACATTCTGAGCAAATCTTATTGTAAATGATAATTTCTTTCTGTGAAAGTGTCACTCCAATTCTCTCATAAGGATTATTGTTTAGTATTTCAAATCATATATCCAACTTATAAAATTTAGCAGTTATGTAAATTAGTAATTTTTATTACTTATAGTTCAATCCGTATAAATAAGTTAAAAATTTTACCTTGCGCTGTAATGCATATATTAAAATAATATATAGTTATTATACAAAAATCTCACTTGCTATCCGATTATTTATAGATAGTTTATTACTTAGTTTTATAACTAGAGAAAATAATTACTAAATCAATAAGATTTCTGTTTTTAATTTTATCCTAACAAGTGATTTTAAAACCTTTCATTAAATATTACAGTTACATTTTATTAAATCTTTGTTTATTAAATATAAAAAGCGCGACTTAAACGAACATTATTTTCTTAGCATAATTTTGAAACCACACTTCAGTATTTTAATTGTAAAGTTCAACTCTCAATGCATTATTTAAATAAATGATCTCAAACACCAAGAGTCTTCTGCCAAATAGGTATGATTCAACATTCTTATCTGTATGAGTCATCGTCTAGCGATAAAACAGTTTCTCGCATTTGTGTACAAGACTGAAGGTTGCATTTTCACATGGAATCTTCAATAATTTCTAAGTAAGTTTTATAATTTATTATTACTATTTTTTCTAAAAGTATTTTCGTTTTAAATTATTCAAAGTATTTTAGTTAATTATTCATAGGCAATGTTTAAATAATATATGATATTGTAAAACATAAACAAAATGTGTTGATTCATTTTACACTATATTAGGGTGGTTTGTCATCCACTATTCAGTTAATTTTTTTAAAATATAGTTTAACTGATAGGTAGGTAATAAGCATTTAAACTCATTGTACGGTATGCTTTGTGAAAAAATCATGTGGGGTAGTTCTTTTCAAATATAAAAATTATTGAATTTTCCTAGTTATGCGTTGTTTTTATTAATTATTTTAACTCAATCTTTATATCCGTTAGTGTTGATTACACATGATTCATAGAATACACGCATAACATCTATCTTAAAGAAACTGTTTATCTTCATTTAAAATAGTTTGACACTTTGAACTTTTTATGTAATTTAATATTTCGAAATTTTAAATAGAAATGTTTAGTATAAAATATTTGTTTTTATTTTATTTTTAGTAACCAATAGTTTTTAAATGTAACTAATTCTTTTTTAACTAAAGTTTTATATCATTTTTATAAAAAATAATTTATTTGTTTTTATGTAAATATAAAATTTTAAAATAATTTTATAATCAACTTAATTTTTTTATATTACTTAAAATCTAAAAGTATTCACCTGTTTAATTTAAATCAACTAAGATAGTATGAATTATATTAATGTGTTAAACTCGAATAAATGTTAAACTTATTTAGTGAGAATATAAAGTTTAATTTATATAATTTTATTTAGTTTATGTAACTTTAATGTGTAGAAAATTTATGTAAAGTTTTCGTGTTAGGATAAATTTATTCAATAGTAACAACATAAAGTTTAGTTAATTATAATATATATAAAATTTAATTGTTGATTTTAAACATTGTATGTATTTTTTAAATTAATATTATTATATGATAGTCATTTTTTTAAATTTATAACTTTACTGTATATCTTTTTATGCATTTTTTAAATTAATATTATTATATGATAGTAATTTTTTTAATTTATAACTTTAGTGTATATCTTTGTATCCATTTTTTAAATTAATATTATTATATGATAGTAATTTTCTTTTTTCTTTATTTATAATTTTACTGCATGTCTTTGTAAGCAATTTTTTAGATTAATATTATTATATGATAGTAATTTTTTTAAATTATATGATAGTAATTTTTTAAAGTGCATGTGCTCAATTTTTAACGAATGTAAGTTAGAGTTTAAATAAATGTGAAACGTATTTAGTGAGAATATATTTTTTATTATATTTAGTTTCATTTATATGATAGTAATTTTTTAAAGTGTATGTTCGTTCAATTTTTAAAGAATGTAATAATAGTATTTCTAAGTTAGAGCTTAAATTCAAAACTTATTTAATACATAGTGATAATATAACGTTTAGTTTATATAACTTTACTGTATATAAACATTTTGCAATTTCAAAAAAATAATTATAATGTTTTGTTACTTAACGACGTGTAAAGTTTTAATTTCAACGTAAAAATATTTTTGTAGTATAAATGAATGTGATTAATATTGCTGCGCATAAACAAAATGGTTTTTACGGGAAAAAATTCTAAATGCATGAATAAAATTTGTATAATAATAACAATATAAAAAACTTAAATGATAATTTAAATTGGAAATAAGACAGAGTTTTTCATAGACATACTTTTATTTAAACATTTCAATTACAAAAATAGGTGTTGCATCTAAAATGGGTTAAATTTGGTCATACGTAACTCTAATATATTGATTGTTACTAAATTCCATCCTGATCCTCGTTCATTAAAATTATCGAAACTGTTCATTATCCTGTTGAAAGCTATTTGCAGATCATGATCCATATCACTTGCTAAAAGTGCCATCTCCATATTTGATCGAAAGTGAGGGGAAATAAATTCTTCTCCATCTATAGTAGAACGACTAAGGGTAACGTTTACAACTATATACCATTTCATCGCTTTTTTCTCACTTAATTGATAGTTCAATTCATTTAAAAAGTCACTTCTTAAATTATTAAACAACGAAAACAAGTCCATATCACCATTTTCTTTGTCAAAGGTGGTGGTTGTGAAAACATTAAGTGTGTTTCGCCTTTTAAAATGCATAGTTTTTTCCTTCAGTAGAGCTTGGTCGAAATTCATTATAGGTACTAATGGCTTTTGATGGTTCATTCTCTTATGCTTCAATAAATCTTGCTTGCGGTTGAATTTTTCACTGCATTTATCACATAAATGTCGAGGTGAAGTCTTTCGATGATTCAGTCTTTCATGCTTTAATAAATCTTGCTTGCGGTTGAATTTTTCACAGCATACATGGTATAAATGTTGGGGTGGAGACTTTGGATGATTTTGTCTGATATGTTCTAATAACTTGTATTTCCATGCAAAGGATTCAGCACATACATCGCATGAATGTTGAGGTGAAGGTTTTCGGTGGTTCTTTCTATCATGTTCCAGTAACTCGTATTTCCATCTAAAAGTTTCACTGCATTGCTTGCATTCAAATTCTATGGGGTTCTTTTCATGAATTTTCGAATGTCTCTTTAAATCATCTATCCTAGCAAATGCTTTCTTACATATAACACAAAGATGTGGTTTTCGACCGCTGTGAATCTTCATATGTCTAGCCAAGTTAGATTTTTTAGAGGAAGTAGCATTACAAGTCGGGCAAGTCAACTTCATATCGTCAGAAGTAGATGAAGAAGTTTGTTGAACAGGCATTTCTTCAAGTCGATCCCTCTCTTGCTCCAACAGTCAGAGTATTACGCAGCAACCAAATTAAACGTCCGCACTCCACGAAAATAAGATAGCAACTGATGAAATTTTTCCGTCGCTCGCAATTTATACCGAAAGTTTGTCGCCAAACGTATTTTTATCGCCAGATACATCCTAAATATCGCCAAACACATCCTAAATATCGCCAAATTGTTTACAAAATCTCGCCAAATTTTTATTAAAGGTTACAATATTTCTGCATTCATCACACAATTTTAAAGGGTTACTTGAATGTAATATGAAAGCCTATAAATGTGTATTGATTAACCAATCAGATTACAGTATTTTATCCAGAATCCACCAATCAGAAGACAGCATGAGGGTCGTAATTTAATTAGTTATAATAAAATTCCTTAAAATCCTGATGAAGGGGATAGCACTTCGAAACGCCATAACTACCCTCCAATTTCAATCATCTAACTCCTTGTTTCTATAAATTCTGTAAAACTTTACAATCTTCAAATGGCAATACTAAAATTTTAATGTCTAAACCATTATTTAAATTCATTATTTATTATCGTAACGAAATATACTTTCCACCTCTAAACAATGCTAAATTCCTTAAAATATTCATAAATTGTTACTTACTCTCTCTCTCTGATGTTTATTAACTTCAGTCATCCATTGTTTCATTTAATCCAACATACTATGTCCCACCGGAAATTATTTATAATCTTTAATGTCAGCGGTCTAAAAGTTTCTATTCTCCCAATGGCAACACCTAAATTTTAAAGTCTATACCATTCAATAAATGTTTTTCACTATATAATACTCATCTACCTTTGATTATTCAATTAAATTCCCTGAAATATATTTTCCATCGCGAAAAGTAAAGTCCCGAAATTCATTTTCAAACAAAAAAAATTTAAATACTTTACAATCTCCGAAAGGCAACAACCATCGTCCAAGATGATGGTTAAGTAGTGCAAAAAGGTGTGTATTCTGCGACAGGGTGGTGGCGCGGAGGGATGATGAGGGCTAGGGTGGAGGCGCGGAGTGGCAGCTCCGTGGCTCCGCGCGACCCTCATGGACCCTCCGTCCCTCCACCGTGTTGCAGAATCACCCTTTTTACACTACTAACGGTGGATAGCCTATTAGGCGGGGATTTCATTCTGTCACTGTATCATGCTTTGGTCAAATTCATTTCTTTTAACATGATTATAATATGTCTCGCACTAGAAATTTATGAGAATATATATATGATGGGGAACTGAGCAGAGTCCACCTATGCCAACTAGTTGAATTTGTATTTGATTGAACTTATGAAATTTTGTTTTATGTTTTGTGTTAGACTGTAATGTTAGTTAACAGTGCTCCTTTCCCCCTCTCACTCTATATATAGGTACATTAAGGGGAAAAAAATTACATATATATATATATATATGAATACATAATGTATAAATTATTATTTTACATAGTCCTTAAAAAATCTTCTGGAGGTCCTTAAAAAGTCCTTAAAAACTGCTTTTTTTTCTTTATCATAAATGTGTACGAACCATGTACTTTCTTTTATAGATGATGATGGATCTCATTATTTTATCCCATAATAAATACATCTTTTCCTACTAATATTGGAAAGTGATTCATAATTTACGATAGATGAATGAGCGTACTTTTTCGTTTATTATTATAACACAAATTTGTTAAATATACGTGGAATAAAAAATATATATATTCATTGTCATTTTCCACAAGTTGCAAGCCTAATTATATACCATACCATAATAAGGGAAAGTATATTTATAATTCAAATTTGATAATGTAGGACTGTTTTACATAATAAAAAGGACTAATATGTTACTAAAAATCTCATTATCTAACCGATAGGGAAGAAAGTAACACAGCGTATAAGTTGTTTGCATAAGACTCCACGTATAGTTTGTTCATGGGGTACCTTATACTATATGGGTAATTTTTAAAAATTTTTGCGAGAATATCTTTTTTAATTATTTAACATTACAAGGCCGTGGGAAGTACACTTTCCAACGATATCATTAATTCTTCAATAGGGAGGGTGTCATTAAACTTTTAACGATGTATAAAAAATATCATTCAAAGCCATGTCGCTACTTTGGCGACGTTATTTAGATATAACTTTTCATAAATAGTCATTAATAGTCATTTTCAGAATATTAAATTGAAATAAGGTAAATTGCTTACCTTATCGGTCCAGAGTCGTGGGGACTGCCCGCCTGGTAATTCATTCCAATTCATTGGTGTTGATTGTACACATAATTCGGAAATAATAGGATTTCAATTACTGAGACATACATTTATTTACTACTACAAAGACGAACACGAAGAACACACTAAGTAAAAGAAGAAAACAAAACATCAATATCGGCGTGCAGCGCCATCTACAGGTTTTAGATTTGACCAATAATTAACACATTGGCCCCCGGATGAACATTAACTTTATGTTCATTTTCTAATTGTAACTATATCAAAGAGAATTTAAAGTCCACACAAATGTCATAGTTCATAAATAAAAGTTTTTAAAGTTTGTATTAGTCTTTATCACTGATTTCAACGGGATATAATAATTGGAAAAGACGTCGCATTGTTGCGGTAGCTGTTTTTAACTCACAAGATCGTACCTTTCCATCCCTACCGGGAAACACTTGAGTGACTACTCCTAATATCCATAAATGCCTTGGCAATTTAGAATCGTGGATTAAAACAACATCGTTTGGCGAATATTCTCGAATACTGGAGTGTCGACTTGTCATGGCGTTTTTCAGCTGAAGAAAGTATTCCTTCTTCCATCTTGACCAGAACTGGTCTAACATACGTTCCCTTTGGTTGAAACGTTTTACATATGTTAGAGAAGCAGGGGAGTTTGTGTTCAGGGTTTACCCCAGATTTCAGGGTTTTTACTCAACCCATCTGTATTTTCATTATTCCTATAAATTTATTTGTTGCTCTCATTGGTTGTTCATTTGTTATCCAGGTGACATGTAAATGAAATGTAAAAGGATTGAGGGCTTCTGGCCTAATCAGTTTGAGTATTATGTGATATTTTGGGTGTTTTTTAATTTGAGGCTCTAATTTTCAGGGTTTTTATCTTTGAGTCACAATCACCCCTGGAGAAGTTCCAGGAAGCACATGGGATTTGAGGTGAACTATAGGTAAGGAAGTTAGACGTTGATCTACCAAAAAGTGTGCTGGCGTAATTGGAGAAGGTTCTCCTGAGTCTGCATATATATATATGTTATGGGTCGCGAATTTATTGAAGCTTCAATTTCACATATAACTGTATGTAGTTGTGCGTGTGTTAAAGTGGTTTTGCCAACCACTTTTCTTAATGCAATTTTAACGGATCGAACCAGTCGTTCATAAAAGCCTCCCCACCATGGCGACATTTCCATGATAAATTTCCATATTATTTTGTTATTACTGTAGTAATCTTTTACATTAGGATCGCTAATTATTTTCCATATATGCTTTAACTCGACATCAGCTCGATGAAATGTTCTTGCGTTGTCGGAGTATACTGTATGGCAAAGACCACGCCTTGCTACTATTCTTCTGAATGCTAGTACAAAGGTTTCGGTTGATAGGTTCTCTACCAATTCTAGGTGCACTGCTCTAGTTATTGCGCATGTGCACAACAATATATAATATTTGCTATCATTATTTCGGATGTATAAGGGGCCTGCAAAATCAAGGCCTATCACTGAAAAGGGCTTTTGTTCATTGATGCGATCTGCAGGTAACGGAGCTGTTATCTGGGCTCCAGATCGAGCATTAAATTTTACACAAATTCTGCATTTTCTTAATACGCTCTTTACTGCCTGTCTGCCCTTGATTACCCAAAATTCCTCCCGTAATTGAACTAATGTATCATTAATGCCAAAATGAAAAACTCTTTCATGCGCATTTTTAATTAACAAATCAATTAATTTACCCTTTGAAGGCAACAGGATCGGGTGTTTTTCGTTAAAGGAATAATTTGATTTCTGAAGCCTTCCTCCGATACGCATTATTCCCTCGGAATCCAAAAATGGTGAGAGCTCAATTAAATTTGAATTTTTCGAAATAGATTCCCCATTTATCAAACAGTTTAATTCATTCGGAAAACTAATTTTCTGTGTATATTTAACCCACATAATTTGCGCACTACCAATTTCTTCTGCCGATAATGGACCGCTAACTTTCTCGTTTTTAGGATTCGCGTTGTTAAGAAATCTCTTTATCCATGCCGTAATTCTGAGAACTCTTAAAATGTTACTATATTTTTCAAGATCCAATATTGGTTCAACTGTTTCTATAGAGATTTTAAACTGAATTATTTTTTCAGGTGTTTTCCTTTTTTCTTCGGTAATATATTGCGTGTCTACCTTTTCCCCAATATCATTACCTTTACCATTTAGCTTAGATAACCAATTTGGACCTTTAAACCAAAAATCATTATTAACTAACGCATTTGCACTAATACCACGAGTAACTATATCTGCGGGATTATCCTTGGTATTACAATATGACCAATTTTCGGGTACTGACAATTCCTGAATTTCAACTACTCTATTTTTAACAAAGGGTTTCCATTGTTTCGCCGATCCCTTCACCCAGTGTAAAACAATAGTAGAATCTGTCCAATAAAATTTCTCGATGTTAATTTCTTTAAATATATCACAAATATATTTCGCTACTCTAGCTGCTATCGTGATTTTTATCTTTCATTTGAGCCGTTGTTGGAGTTTCCGATTTTTGCTTATAGCAAATTAATGTATTGTGTTTTCCTGAACATGTGTCACATTTGAGACCTGATAAACAATATTTAGCTGTATGTTTACCTCTTTTGAAACATAAATAACAGATTCCCTGTTTGCGTAAAGAGAATTTTTTGTCCTCTAAATTTAATTTACACATTTTACTGTCATGATCATTTACTGCATCAACACAAAATATACATTTACTAACAGTTAATTTAAAGGCTGATGCCTTTTGCATTGTGTTAGAATTTTTATATCCCGAAACAGGTTTCCGGTAGGATGCATTATTATTATCCGATGATTTTGAATCAAATTTGGAATTTGAAATTTTGTACCCGCTATTGTGAGTTTCTACTTCGCGTTTTAAGAATAAAAAGGTTTTTTCCCTTGTTTGAACTTCTAATTTTAAATGTTTTAACAAATCTTGTACATCCCATTCCTCGGATTCTGTTTTCATTTTATTATAGTCTATCATAATACTGGTAGGTATTAATTTTGTAACAATTGGAAATAACAAATTTCCGTAGGATTTTAAATCAACTCCTAAATTTTCGAGAGATTTAATATTAACATCAAGGGCGTCGTGCAATAAGCGTAATTCTTTAATTTGATTTGGAGATTTAACAGGGTTCAAATTTAATAACGCGTCAATTTTATATCTTATTATAATATCTTTTTTTCCAAATCTAGATTTTAATAAATCAATTGCGGTATTGTAATTTTGATCTGAGAGTGCTAAACCCTGAATAGCTGTTAAAGCTTGGGCTTTTAAAAAGCTGCGTAAATATACAAATTTCTGAACGTTAGATATATCCTTATTATTATGTATTGTGATTTCATACTGGTTCCAGAACTCGATCCAGTTTTCCGGAGAACCCTCATAAACAGGAATTGATATCTTAGGCAATCTTACCGAACTCGCATTAATTCTTTCTAAATGCAAATTAGATGTTTGCTCATTTCTTGGCTGTGATAAGATCTGATCTACATTTAAATTTTTCGATTTTATTCATAATTTGTGCCTTTACATCAATAATTGAATCCCTATATTCTTGTCTCGATTCTATTTCAGCTTGTAGCTCGTTGAGATCCGTAATTTTTGCCTCTATCAGATCTTCAACTTCAAAAATTTCGTTTTTCTTGACTTGCAGTTTTTCTAACTGGGATTCAAATTCGTAAACATTTAACCCTTCGTCGGGTTCATTTAACTTTATGTTTATCGTGTTCATTAACTTAGTACACAATCCCTTTAGGGTAGTTCGTTTTCTTTTTAATTTATCGAGTTCGGTTGCCATATTGATTTAATTTAGAAATTTGGACTATAGAATAAAGAACAAATCTAATTTACATTTTAAGGGCCTGGCATTCGCTGTTATGGGCGCCAAATTTATGTCGTTAAACTTTAACGACGTTCTAAAAGGTATCATTCAAAGCCATGTCGCTACTTTGGCGACGTTATTTAGATATAACTTTTCATAAATAGTCATTTTCAGAATATTAAATTGAAATAAGGTAAATTTCTTACCTTTATCGGTCCAGGGGACTGCCGGCCTGGTAATTCATTCCAATTCATTGGTGTTGATTGTACACATAATTCGGAAATAATAGGATTTCAATTACTGAGACATACATTTATTTACTACTACAAAGATGAACACGAAGAACACACTAAGTAAAAGAAGAAAACAAAACATTAATATCGCGTGCAGCGCCATCTACAGGTTTTAGATTTGACCAATAATTAACAGAGGGCGTAGTAAATATTACATTAGTAAATTTGCCTTTTAAGCTATTGTATAGCTTTTATCGCGGGCTTTGAGCGCGGCGACCGAATCGAAAAATTCCGTAACGAAAAAAAAACCTAACACAGTTCGGCAAACTTCGGTAGACTTCGGCTGTACGAAGCTCGCACGGATCGAGACGAGTTGCTCCGAAATCGGACGAATACGTAAGCAGCTGTTTGTGAGAAAGTATATAGGTGTATAGGTATGTATCATCTATGTACAACAGTGAATAGCTGTACGCGTAAAATTTGTGTATAAAATACATCAGATAAAACTTGAATATCCCCATTCGACTTGCAGGACTTTAAAACCTATTAAATACCTTTTCTCTAATAAAATTTGTTTCCTTATCGGTCACCACGCTCAAAAAGTGAAACTTGAATTAATATCAAAGAAAAAACTTGAATATCCCCATTCGACTTGCAGGCCTTTAAAACCTATTAAAATACCTTTTCTCTATTAAAATTTGTTTTCTTATAGGTCACCACGCTCAAAAAAGGTAACTTGAATTAATATCAAAGAAAAAACTGGAATATCCCCATTCGACTTGCAGGCCTTTAAAACCTATTAAATACCTTTTCTCTATTAAAATTCGTTTTCTTATCGGTCACCACGCTCAAAAAGTGTAACTTGAATTAATATCAAAGAAAAAACTTGAATATCCCCATTCGACTTGCAGGCTTTTAAAACCTATTAATTACCTTTTCTCTATTAAAATTTGTTTTCTTATCATTATTGTTATCTTATTCATTAATATCAAAGAAAAAACTTGAATATCCCCATTCGACTTGCAGGCCTTTAAAACCTATTAAATACCTTTTCTCTATTAAAATTTGTTTTCTTATCATTATTGTTATCTTATCATTATTGTTATCTTATTCATTAATATCAAAGAAAAACCTTGAATATCCCCATTCGACTTGTAGGCCTTTAAAACCTATTAAATACCTTTTCTCTATTAAAATTTGTTTTATATCGGTCACCACGCTCAAAAAGTGTAACTTGAATTAATATCAAAGAAAAAACTTGAATATCCCCATTCGACTTGCAGGCCTTTAAAACCTATTAAATACCTTTTCTCTATTAAAATTTGTTTTCTTATCGGTCACCACGCTCAAAAAGTGTAACTTAAATTAATATCAAAGAAAAAACTTGAATATCCCCATTCGACTTGCAGGCCTTTAAAACCTATTAAAATACCTTTTCTCTATTAAAATTTGTTTTCTTATCATTATTCTTACCTTATCATTATTGTTATCTTATTCATTAATATCAAAGAAAAAACTTGAATATCCCCATTCGACTTGCAGGCCTTTAAAACCTATTAAATACCTTTTCTCTATTAAAATTTGTTTTCTTGTCATTATTGTTATCTTATTCATTAATATCAAAGAAAAAACTTGAATATCCCCATTCGACTTGCAGGCCTTTAAAACCTATTAATTACCTTTTCTCTATTAAAATTTGTTTTCTTGTCATTATTGTTATCTTATTCATTAATATCAAAGAAAAAACTTGAATATCCCCATTCGACTTGCAGGCCTTTAAAACCTATTAAATACATTTTCTCTATTGAAATTCGTTTTCTTATCGGTCACCACGCTCAAAAAGTGTAACTTGAATTAATATCAAAGAAAAAACTTGAATATCCCCATTCGACTTGCAGGCCTTTAAAACCTATTAAATACCTTTTCTCTATTAAAATTCGTTTTCTTATCGGTCACCACGCTCAAAAAGTGTAACTTGAATTAATATAAAAAAAAAACTTGAATATCCCCATTCGACTTGCTGGCCTTTAACAGCTATTAAAATACCTTTTCTCTATTAAAATTTGTTTTCATATCCTTATTGTTATCTTATCATTATTGTTATCTTATTCATTAATATCAAAGAAAAAACTTGAATATCCCCATTCGACTTGCAGGCCTTTAAAACCTATTAAATACCTTTTCTCTATATAAATTTGTTTTCTTATCGGTCACCCCGCTCAAAAAGTGTAACTTGAATTAATTTCAAATAAACAAGTTGAATATCCCCATTCGACTTGCAGGCCTTTAAAATTTATTAAAATACCTTTTCTCTATTAAAATTTGTTTTCTTATCATTATTGTTACCTTATTCATTAATATCAAAGAAAAAACTTGACTATCCCCATTCGACTTGCAGGCCTTTAAAACCTATTAAATACCTTTTCTCTATTAAAATTTGTTTTCTTATCGGTCACCCCGCTCAAAAAGTGTAACTTGAATTAATATCAAAGAAAAAACTTGAATATCCCCATTCGACTTGCAGGCCTTTAAAACCTATTAAATACCTTTTCTCTATTAAAATTTGTTTTCTTATCGGTCACCACGCTCAAAAAGTGTAACTTGAAATTATATCAAAGAAAAAACTTGAATATCCCCATTCAACTTGCAGGCCTTTAAAAACCTATTGAAATACCTTTTCTCAAAAAAATAGAGTTAGATCATTGAAATTTGGTACATCGAGGTTTTCGATACCTACAAATCGATTGCGGATATTTTTGATATATTCTCATTGCGGATATATTCTCATTTATTCAATAAAAGAAAAAAATTGTTTTCTTATCTGTCACCATGCTCAAAAAGTGTAATTTGAATTAATATCAAAGAAAAAACTTGAATTAATATCAAAGAAAAAAAAATACTGCATAAATAAAATGAATAAATAATTATAATCGCATAAGTTGATAAAAAATGCTATGCAATAGCTTTACCGCGGCAGTCCTCGAGTGCCACACGTATTTTTTTTTTTTTTTTTGTGAAAATACCTTAAAAATTTTAGGGAAATAAATTTAAATCTGGTGAAAATTAAATAATATCTTAGAAATTTCAATTAAAAGTGATAGTGTCCTTATATTTATGGGCCAAAATCTACAACAAATATTTGAACATTAATTAACTAATTAATTTTTTTTTTTTTACTAAAGTGCATGAAAGAATAAAAAAAGATTTAAAAATAATTATAAGATATATATATATACCATGTTTTTAATTTTTCTTGATGAATCATTAATAAAATACGCGAGGATAAAAAATAATACATAAGCAATATTTAAGCAAGCGGACTCAGTTCAGTGAACTAATAATAATAATGAAAAAAAAAAGTTACCTTTAAAAATAAAATTTTATTCCTTTTATAACAACGTATATTAGTACCATACATTAGCAATTATCAATGTGTATAAATTTTAAAAGTGATAATATGACATCAATATTTTTAGATGCATCATTTAACTTTTTATAATTTTTTAACGTTCGCGTTTAATTAAATGTATTTATTTTTATGTCGAAAGAAAATGAACTATTAAATTTCATTTGGCAACAATTAAATTATAGCTGATATTTTAATGGCTATTTTTGTTGCAATTGGAAGCTTATTAATATATTTTTTTTAATTAATTAAAAGAAAACTATTTGAAAATCTGACTACGAAGTATTGTGTTGTCACAGGGTTCTGAGCTACTGTGAAAGTTTCAAATGTCTAGCTAGTAAGGAAGTTAGTTAAAAATAGATTGGAAGATTTGTACCGGACAAACATACAAACAAACAAACAAGAATAGAAGTTAATAAAAGCATGGTAATAAATAAAAATAAAGTGTAATACACAGTATTGATTTCGTTTTTTAGAAATACTTTTTCTAAGACCTTGGTTAGAAATTTTACTCCAGAAATGAGTATTTAGATTTAAAAAAATCTGATGTGTGCACCACATGACTTCCTTATACACCTTTAAAAATATATACATAATGTTAAAAAGCATCTTCATTGGGCATCATCAAAAATATTTTTAAAATGCATTATCCCCGTGTTCTGAGCTTTTCTGAAAGTTTCAAGTGTCTTGCTAGTCGGGAAGTTAGTTAAAATTCGATTGCAAAATTTGTACAGGTAACGCTAACGAAAGCAGCAGGGACCCGAAACAGTTGGCTAAAAATATTTAAAAAATGCATTTTTACCGTGTTCTGAACTATTCTGAAAGTGTCAAATGTCTAGCAAGTCGAGAAGTTAGTTAAATAAATTTTCTGTTGAATCATATAACCGCTGCTGAAGGCAGCAGGTATCCGAAACAGTTGGCTAAAAATATTTAAAAAATGCATTGTCACCGTGTTCTGAGCTATCCTGAAAGTTTCAAATGTCTAGCTAGTCGGGAAGGTAGTTAAATAAATTTTTTGTTGAACCATAAAAACGCTGCCTAAAGCAGCAATGACTCCGAAAAAAATTACTAAAAATATTTAAAATAGGCATTGTCACCGTGTTCTGAGCTTTTCTGAAAGTTTCAAATGTCTAGCTACTCGGGAAATTAGTTAAAAATCGATAGCAAAATTTGTAAAGGTAACGCTGCTGAAGGCAGCGGGGATCTGAAACAGTTGGCTAAAAGTATTTAAAAAATGCATTTTCACCATGTTCTGAACTATTCTGAAAGTTTCAAATGTCTAGCTAATCGGGAAGATAGTTAAATAAATTTTCTGTTGAATCATATAAACGCTGCTGAAGACAGCAGGTATCCGAAACAGTTGGTTAAATATATTTTTAAAAATGCATTGTCATCGTGTTCTGAGCTTTTCTGAAAGTTTCAAATGTCTAGCTAGTCGGGATATCAGTTAAAAATCAATTGCAAGATTTGTCTAAACCGTTTTTGAGTTATTACCTTTTTTTGATTCATTATGGACAAAACCTATGTAATTTTGGTCATTATGAACCTAATTTTCCTAAATATCTTCAAAACGAAAAATCATGCAAAGTCCAAAAAGGGAGGAGCACAACTACATATTATAACAAGCTATGTACCAACTCCCAACTTTCTACGTCCAACGGTTTTTGAGTTATGCGACATACGCACGCACATACACACACGTCACGAAAAATCGTATAAAGTCGCTTATATCTCTAAAACGAGAGCTCGTGTTAAGACGACAATTGCAAGAGTACAACTAGACATCATGACAGTCACACGTATAAATTGGCAGCATTCAGCGATCATTCATTTTCGAACAATGTGAAATACAAAATCCATTTCGCAAATCGTAATTACCATACTTCCTTAGAAACCTTTGGACGGCCCCTGCCTGCCTGGGCTCGGCCAAGCTTACCGGGTTGGATGCCGTGCACCGGAGCGAATAAATCCCCAGATCTCCGCATGAAAGCTGCCTACACCAGACAGTAATCTAGTAGCTAATTAGAGTGAGCTGTGTCCGAAGATTCTTCGTTCAGACTTCATCCATCACCTTCAGAAACTAGATGGAACTGCTACGTCACTTCTGGGCAGCAATGTGACTAGAACACCAGAGCTCAGGAATTGCAGGGTCTACTTCCTTATACTTTGTATAAGGAAGTAAAAAGAAACGGTAGCTTACCGCGCCCATCTCATTTAAAATTAACGAAATCGGTGATAAGTACACTGTTAAAAATTTCTGCAAATTTAATGTAAATATTTATCCAGATTCACTGTAAATTTACAGTAATTCTCAGTTAAAAGCGACTAATCGAGATTCTCTATCTTTATTCCGTATTTTTACCTAATTTTTTATTTAATTATTTAATTAAAATTTAAAATGACTGTTTCTACTTTAGAAAAAGCATTCTAAGTCACAAATATATTGTTACGAAATTGTAAATAATTGTGTTTATTTTTGTATAAATTCTTTCAAAGAGGCTTAGTAAGTTGATAAAGTGCTAATTTTGTGCATTTCTAGTCGTTTTAGCGTTGAAATAGCCTTATTTTCCCTTAAAAACGCATTAAAAAGCCCCAGTAATGCAGGTAATGCATTTGGCGCCACATTTGGCGACTTTTTCCCACCTTGGCGATTTTTTTGGCGACCTTGGCGAGAAAATCCTTATATGGGATATACCAAATATGGAAGCTGTAAGTTGATTGGTTGACCACTTTCTAGAGTTTTCTCGAAAAATCTGGGTTTCATGGAACAGTATATAAGGAAGCGCTTTCCCGCCAAGTCAGTCAGTTCAGTTCAGATCTCAGCCAGCTTCGCTAGTGCTTGCATTGCTCTTAAGCCTCTTTGAGAGAGACTTGCTTCAAGTGTTATTGTTATACAGTTTGTACTGTGGATTTGCTATTGACAGCTGTTGTTTAAGCTGTGGTTACTGCTTGAATTGAAGCTGATAATTGGTTTATTGACCTGTATTTTTCTGGAACTTTCTGTGAATAAATTACTGAATTTTTGTACGTTTGGCCTTTCATTCTCAGACAACTCACGAACCCCCAAGTACGCAACATTTCTGGTGTCAGAAGCGGGGATTTGTCTGTGAATGGTGATAACGAGAGCTATGGAACAAGAAATGAAGAAATTTCTAGAAGGACTCACTGCTCAGATGAATGAGTTAAGATCTGGGTTGATAGAGAAAATAGAAACAGGACAAAGAGAAATGAAAGAAGGACAAAGAGAGTTGAAAGACGGTTTGACTGAAGAAATGAAGGTAGCACAAGAGAAAATGGAAACATCACAAAGAGAATTGAAAGACGGTTTGACTGAAGAAATGAAGGAAATGAAAAGCAGTTTGGGTGAAGTTCAGGAAGAAATTAAATCTAATCAAGATGAGATGAAGAGAGAGCTTTCAACGGTGAAAGAATCAATCGAGGGTAAATTAACGGTGATGGAAAATAGAATGGATGGAATAGAAGAGAAAGTTATAAAGATAGAAGAAAATTTTGAAGAGAAAGTTTTGAAAATTGAAGAGAGTTTTGAAGAGAAAGCTATGAAGATAGAAGAAAATGTTATGAAAGTAGAAAGTAATTTTGAAGAGAGATTTATGAATATAGAAGAGAACTTCTAAATGAAATGCAGCACAATGACGTCATCGAGCCATCAACGAGTCCTTGGGCCTCTCCCATAGTACTGGTGCGGAAAAAGGATGGTTCAACAAGATTTTGTGTGGATTATCGTCGTTTGAATGACATCACGAAGAAAGACAGTTACCCTCTTCCCAGAATTGACGACACATTAGACACACTTGCTGGCAATAAATGGTTCTCCACGTTGGATCTGAAGAGCGGTTACTGGCAAGTAGAATTACATCCTGATGATCGTGAAAAGACTGCATTCACCACGGGACAAGGACTGTGGCAATTTAAAGTTATGCCGTTCGGATTATGTAATGCTCCTGCCACCTTTGAACGCCTGATGGAGACAGTGCTAAAAGGACTTTCCTATGAAGCCTGTCTGGTGTATTTGGATGATATTATCATTGTGGGGCGCACCTTTGAAGACCATCTACGAAACATCCGAAAGGTGCTGGAGAAACTCAGAATGGCTAACCTCAAATTGAATCCAGGCAAGTGTAACTTGTTCCGTCGTGAAGTGAGCTACCTCGGCCATATCATCTGTGCCGAAGGTGTGAGAACTGATCCTGAGAAGATCTCTGCAGTCGAGAACTGGAGTCGCCCTGAAAATGTACACCAACTACGAAGTTTCCTGGGGTTATGCACTTACTACAGGAAGTTTGTCAAGGGTTTCTCAAATATTGCCAGACCACTGCACAAGCTGACGGAAGCCAAACAGAAGTTCCTGTGGACAGATGAATGTGAAAAAGCGTTCAAGCGACTTAAAGAGGCCTTAACATCATCGCCTATCTTGACATATCCACAGCCCGACAGACAGTTCATACTTGATACAGATGCCAGCCATGAGAGTGTCGGTGCTGTTCCGTCGCAGGAAATTGATGGTCAAGAACATGTCATTGCCTATTGGAGTAAATGCCTGTCTAAACCGGAGCGAAATTACTGTACCACCAGGAAAGAGCTACTCGCCATCGTAAAAGCCATAGAACATTTCCATCATTATCTCTATGGCAGAAGATTCCTGCTCCGGTCTGACCATGCATCTTTAACGTGGTTGCTCCAGTTCAAGAACCCGGAAGGACAGATTGCCAGGTGGATACAACGCCTGCAGGAATATGACTTCGAGATACGTCATCGTAAAGGGACTCTACATGGTAATGCTGATGCCTTGTCACGGAAGCCCTGCTCGGAAAGCTGCAAGTACTGCTCTAGAGCCGAACAGAAATACCTGCCGATAAATCCGGTTGCCTGCCAAGTTACTGTCTCAACACCATCAGATCAAGATCCCGATCCATGGAGTGACGAAGAACTTAGAAAAGCCCAGTTGGAAGATCCTGACAAAAAGCCAATATTACAGCTGAAGGAGACGACCAGCAACAGACCTATCTGGCTGGACATTTCCAGGTTAAGTCCCATTACGAAGAATTATTGGGCACTTTGGGACTCTCTTCATATCAGAAACGGCGTATTATACAGAAAGTGGGAATCTGATGATGGGAAAAGCTTCAGATGGCAGATTTTATTACCAAGATCAAAAATTCCAGCTGTTTTAGAACAACTGCATAGTAGCTCTACCGGAGGCCATTTTGGGGTAATGAAGACTCTGCAGAAAGTTCGGGAACGCTTCTACTGGTGCAAGGCAAAGGAGGATGTGGAGAAATGGTGTAAATCCTGTGATGCTTGTGCGGCACGTAAAGGCCCGCAGAAACGAAGTCGAGGAAGACTGCAACGGTATAACGTGGGAGCACCATTTGAACGGATTGCAATCGATATCTTGGGTCCTTCGCCACGGACCTCCAGTGGAAATAAATACATCCTCGTCGTGATGGACTATTTCACCAAGTGACCTGAGGCATATCCCATTCCCAATCAAGAGGCATGCACAGTTCCAGAGGTCCTAGTGCAGCAATGGGTGTCAAGGTACGGCACGCCCCTACAACTTCATACCGACCAAGGTAGGAACTTTACCTCTGATGTTTTCAAAGGACTGTGTCAACTACTCGGAATACACAAAACCCGGACAACACCCTTACACCCCAGTCGGACGGCATGGTCGAGAGGTTCAATCGTACCATCCTGAATAACCTCTCCCTTTTAGTATCAAGGAACCAGCAAGATTGGGACTTGAAGTTGCCATTGTTCCTGCTGGCTTATCGAAGTGCTGTCCATGAAACCACCGGCTATACTCCAGCCCAGATGCTGTTTGGACGTGAACTTCGTCTCCCTTGTGATCTCCTGTTTGGTTGTCCACCCGATGCGCCTTCATCACCCGAGGAGTACATCCAAGATCTCCAGGCACGATTTGAGGACGTTCACAACTTTGCTCGGGAGCGAATTCACATTGCATCGGAGAAAATGAAGACAAGGTACGATCTAAAGGCTACGCAACATGAGTTTCAGGAAGGAGAGAAGGTCTGGTTGTGGAATCCTGTTCGACGCAAAGGACTCTCTCCCAAGTTACAGTGCAACTGGGACGGACCATACATAGTCTTAAAAAGGCTGAATGATGTAGTGGTGCGGATCACTAAAACACCTTCATCAAAACCGAAGGTGGTGCACTATAATAGGCTAGCCAAGTGCCACAAGTAACGGTAATATTAAAAATTAAAAATGTAAATATTGGTAAAATTTTGCGCATGCGTAATGTAAATATTTGTATATAAATATTTGTACATATTTGTGAATTTTGTAAATATTTCTCACTTGATTTGTATTTCTATTTTATCGTTATATGCAACTTAGTTTTTGTGTTTTAGATTGTGTAAATTTGTTTAGTTTCGCCTCTTGACCAAGGGTTGCACTGCCCGGGACGTGCAGTCCTTGGGAGGGGGGCAGGGCAGTGTTACGAAATTGTAAATAATTGTGTTTATTTTTGTATAAATTATTTCAAAGAGGCTTAGTAAGTTGATAAAGTACTAATTTTGTGCATTTCTAGTCGTTTTAGCGTTGAAATAGCCTTATTTTCCCTTAAAAACGCATTAAAAAGCCCCAGTAATGCAGGTAATGCATTTGGCGCCAAATTTGGCGACTTTTTCTCACCTTGGCGATTTTTTTGGCGACCTTGGCGAGAAAATCCTTATATGGGATATACCAAATATGGAAGCTGTAAGTTGATTGGTTGACCACTTTCTAGAGTTTTCTCGAAAAATCTGGGTTTCATGGAACAGTATATAAGGAAGCGCTTTCCCGCCAAGTCAGTCAGTTCAGTTCAGATCTCAGCCAGCTTCGCTAGTGCTTGCATTGCTCTTAAGCCTCTTTGAGAGAGACTTGCTTCAAGTGTTATTGTTATACAGTTTGTACTGTGGATTTGCTATTGACAGCTGTTGTTTAAGCTGTGGTTACTGCTTGAATTGAAGCTGATAATTGGTTTATTGACCTGTATTTTTCTGGAACTTTCTGTGAATAAATTACTGAATTTTTGTACGTTTGGCCTTTCATTCTCAGACAACTCACGAACCCCCAAGTACGCAACAATATTCTCACCAATAATTATTTAAATTAATATTAGCCATTAACATGAATGTATAAGTTTTTTAACATCTCCGTTTATTTTTCTCTGTAATTTTACGTAAAACTTAAGATAATAGATTACACAGAGTTTTCTGTTGTATTTTTTAATAGTGTATACTTCAAATGGCATGATGAAGAATTAAAATTAATTCTGTTATATAATCTGAATGAATTTCTTTTCTTAAACCAATCTAAAATCCAAAATATATTTTAATATACCATTGCTAGAAATAAATGGCCCATTAAAGGGTTAATAAGGAATGTCTAAAAAACCTCAGCTATATAAAACTGACACTAACAAGTTGAAAATTTTTATTCGTCTGAGTATGACCGCTAATTTAATTCCCAACACAAAATAATTAAAAATTAATATCATAATAAAATTAATTAAGAAATTCATAACTGCAAAGCGAAGGAAAATTTATACTGGTGGAATTTACTTCTGCATAACCCACCACATGACAGAGTGGCAACTCCATATTCAGAACCAAGTGCGTATGTGCCACGTAAGTGAAAATAAATAATCATAAGTAGGAGAAAGGATTATATGCATTAAAACATTCATAAAAATATTGCATCACATAAAGGAAGGCCGCGTAGCCTATAAATCTGTGATATATTAATTTATGAAAGAGAAGTAGGTCTCTATATTTGATAAAATTTTTCGAGGTAGGATGTAACAATCCTTCCGTGGTCAAGATAACTTAAAAATTTCAGTTTAAACTTGAACCGCTATATGGAGTAAAGTTATAAGCAATACCATAATGTGGTTTTGTCTCACTTTTAAGTTTTCTACTTCTTGCGACTGATTTTAAGTTGCGCCAAAACTTGGAGCTGCCATACATCCACACACAAGGGAAGTATGGATCAGTAAAATTCTTTTTGAAACCAAACGAAGCTTAAATTAAAGAGCGTGGTTGAAAACATACGGTAAAGTGCCAATTTTAAGCACAACTCACCCATGGGTCAGGATAAGACCTTTAGAATATGTAGCGCCTTTTATCAAAGTTAACGAAATTTTGAATTATCGGGCATGAAAGCGAGGCATAGTGCCAGAATATTTAAGTTGAGACAAGAAGGTCGTCAGCTCTATTAATCCCTACCTCTGTCTAATTTTGATCTTTTTATTTTTTTATTTTTTTTAAACATAATACCAATATTTGGTTTTATATAAAATTACCAAATCATGGTAAAAGGTTGCAGTTACTTCACTTCAGTACCAAGTTTTGGTTCAAATTAACACCAAATTTTAAACAGTGTACACTGTCAAAAAAAAAAAAAAAAAAGTTCTGTTTGCTGTACTTTGCTGCCAGAAATTTTCTGTTATTCAGAAAAATACGTTCTGTCAACGTAATTTTTCCGTTGGTAGAACGAATTTTTCTGAATTACAGAAAATTCTAGCTGCAAACAGGTTTTTTTTTTTTTTTTTTTTTTTTTTTTTTTGAGAATGTAGAGGGGGATTTTCCACTGTCGAAAGCAGTAACAACACTTTTACGGAATTAAAATGTAACTGAATTGTAGCAGCATTTATCCAAAGACACATCTTGTCATAATGGACTGTAGTTGAAAATGAAGGTCACGGTAAACCTTTTTATAAAGTTTAATCCTTACAGGGTGTTTGAGAAAATTTTATTAAGAAAAGATAAAAATTTATTTTTCGGATCATACACTGTTAAAAATTTTGTTCTATGTTGTACCAGAACATAGTTCTACAGTAGCTACAACCGTGAGATGGTGAAACTTTTTAACATGATTTGGTATGTGGTTCTACCAAAGCTTGTTAGTATAGTTATTGTAACCATAAGATGGGGTGATCTTTTTACCATGATTCGGTGCCTTTTATCAACAAGAATTAGCAAATCACGATAGAAGGTTTCACTATCGCCTAGTTGTTGCTAGTGTAGTAGTAGGTTTTGGTTCAATCTAGCATATTGCAGCTAACGTCGTACCAAATTTTGGTTCAACTTTGAACTGAAGTTTTTAACAGCGTAGTTTTCTCTAAACTTTTCTGCTACTATGTGAAGGCATAAGTTAAGCAAGTAAATTTAACATTTTTCGATAAAATATATCAAGAGCCATTGCAGTTTTAACTTATAAGAACTCATTACTACGGGAGACTGGGCACTTTCACTGTAAAAAATAAAAAATAAATAAATAAGTACTAAGTTATTTTAACACAAAATTATGAAAACTAAATTAATTAATTAATAAAAACTTATCGCCAACATGATGACAAAAATTTAAAAATCGCCATGAGGGTCTTATACATAATCTATCCTGCCTCACGAAGTATGACAATTAGGTTGTTAAACATGAATTTTATTTTTAAGTCTTTCGTGAATGATATTGGTTTGATTATTATATCATCTCACAATATTAATTTGTTTCTAATAATAATTTGGCTTCTTAGGAATTAAAATTTGGTGGGAAATTTGGCTTAAGGTTTGTGAGTTTCAAATTATAAATTTAAATGTCCAAATTTGAAGTTATTGCCAGGTAAATATTTTCATATTTTAATGATTTTTAAAAAATATAATCAAAACTTCGTTATAACTAATATACCATATGAAAGGGACTTTTTTTCTGAATCCGTCGGACTAAAAAGCTTATCGATCAGACAATTAGATTTTTTAAAATTAACTAAAGTATGGAAATTAGGTCGCAACTTGCTATATAGATGAGTAACAACCGGAATCGTCATTACACTTGCAAACTATATATATAAAGATATATTTAATATATATATATATATACTAGCAGGCTTTGCCCGCTTCTCTGGACATTAAACTTAAATGAGTTGTCAAAATCCCATCTCCTTATATTATCTTTATTATAAACCTAAGTTCTCGCTGTGATTGGTACAGGTTTTCTCGCTCGCAAAGTGAGGCGTTTAGGTCTCCACTGTCTTCGGCACAACTTACCCACTTCTTACTTCCCCTTCCTCAGCGGGTGAGTTCAAAATTTTGCAAAATCACATTAATGTACATAATGCGTACACTTAATCAATATCCAGTCTGGGTCCCCACTGCCTTCGGTAAACTTACCCACATCTTACATCCCCTTCCTCAGCGGGTGAGTTCGAAGTTTTGCAAAATCCCGCTAATGTACATAATGTGTACACTTAATCAATGTCCAGTCTGGGTCCCCACTGCCTTCGGCACAACTTACCCACTTCTTAATTCCCCTTCCCCAACGGGTGAGTTCGAAGTTTTGCAAAATCCCACTAATGTACATAATGCGTACACTTAATCAATATCCGCACACCAAAATTCGCCATTCTAAGATATTTCAAAGCGAATTCAAACGAAAAAACATGTTTTTACACATGTGTATTGGGAACGACTTCAGTATAACCCCACAACGATATTTGGCGATTTTTTTGTTGGCGATTATGGTTAAATCATAAACCAAAAAATCATAAATCATATATGATAAATGATAAAATCATAATCCAAATCATAAATCCAAATCACAAATCCAAAATAAACAACATGTTAGGCTGCCATATTATATCTCAAACAGTCCAGAACGACATCGTTATCCTTCAAAACGGCGCCAAAGAAAAATCGCCAAATTCAGGTGTGGGGTTGTACTGAAGTTATACCGTTTATTGCCCTCTGAGAAGGAGGGGAGGGGATTTCGAATTTAGTGAAATCCAGTTACAATAAGTGCCGGATGCAAACAAACAATTTACGCACCAAATTTCGTGACCACAGAAGTCTTTAATAGAAAATATTATAAATAAATAAATACAAAACGCACAGCTTTAGTATGGGAAACCTTTGGTGACTTGAAATATTTTAAGCCATTTTTGCGATAAACTGAATTGGCTATCTCAATGGACTCTTCCCACGTGACGTCAGAGGTCACATGATAGAGGAAAAACAAATAGCAGACGAAGTCTTGTTTATCTAGAGCGATTGCTGAAATAACATATTTTCGTATTTAATCTGTGTTATTTTTTATACATCATCATTTTTAATCCATTTTATATCATTATTCATCATCTTTTGTTTGCTGTATACATTTACAATCATTATTTAGTTTATACCTGTTATTGATGTTCATGAAGACATGTTTAAATACTCTGATTTTTGGTACTTAAATCAGTGACAGTGCAATATCGTACTACGTAAATCCATTTAGACCAGTAACTAAGTTAATTAACTTGTTGTAACACCTTTATGCAATTAAATTAAATGAAAACATTTTGTAATCCATAAACATTCCACAAGAACAAGCTATTATTTATTGCTAGATCAGTTAACGTTACAGTTACAATACAATATACAAAAATCGATTCTTATAGGTAAAAATAAATAAACACATAAAATGTTTTTTAAAAATTATTAAATTTACAAATACAATTATTTTACTGTTTACAAATGCACAATATTACTTTTATTTTATTTTATATTAAATATTAAAATTTTTGTTCTTAAGAACAATATTTAATTGAATTCGATTCTCAGAATTCGATTATTCATTTTCCTCTATCACGTGATTGAGCAGACGACGCTGGGAAGAGCCCATTGTGCAATTAAAGATCTCGGCGAGAAACGTCCGAGCAACTTCGGTTACGAATTTCAAATTTTGCCAAAGGGATCCAATACTAAAGCTGTTGCATACACAAAATAAATAAATAAATAAAATAAAATAAAATAAAAACTCTTTTCTGGTATTTACGAAAGGAAAAAAGATCTTTAAAAAATCTTAATAAAATCCAAATTATAATCATTTACAATTAAGGGGAGAACATGCAAAAAACCTCATAAGGTACATAACAACAAAAAATTTTGTTTTACTGCAGGAAAGAAAAGTGCTGCTTAATTAAATAAAAATATCAAACTAATGCCAAATATCTCTATGAAAATATTTATCCACCTACAAATTCCTGATTTAAAAAAAAAAAAAGAAACTTTTGTAGGTATTTTTTTCTCTAATTTTTATTATTTTTATTCACGTGAAATTGAAAATATTTCATTTTATTTCTGGAAAATAAAAATATGTATAAATATAAAACCTTCTTCTGAATCTGGGTTGAAAACGGAAAAAGGGTAAAATAAATTAGAAATATCAGGCCTATATTTATAAATTTGATACCAAATGAAAGGGGCGATTTTTCTGAATCCAGGGGTGAAACAGTTTTTCGATGCGACAATTAGATTTTTTAAAAATAACTAAAGTATGAAATTTAAGTGGCAACGGAAAAACGTAAAAAGGGAAAAATAAATTAGAAGTATCAGACTTATCGTTACAAATTCCCTACCAAATGAAACGAGTGATTTTTCTGAATCCTGGGGTGTAAACAGTTTTTCGATACGACAATTAGATTTTTTAAAATTAACTAAAGTATGAAACTTAGATGGCAACACTTCATTTCAATCTTTTCATAATTTGTAGTCCGAATCACGCGAATAAAAAAGTCTTTAACTTAAAAATTTATTTTTACATTTTATTTTTCCATTCAAAGCGTTTTAGTGAAAAATTATTTATGGCGCATGCGTAGGCGTTTTTTGCCCATAATTTAAACACTATTCATAATTTTGAAAATTTCTATAGATATAATTTCAAGTTGGGTGAAGACCTAAGTTTCTGCCAAGCGCCGTTGAATTCCGTCCAGCCGTTCTCGAGTGATGCCCGGACAAACGTGTTTTAGTTTTTTACCCCCCAGGGGGGAATGGGGGTGAATTTCTGAAAAGTTGATAGATATAATTTTAAGTTGGGTGAAGACCTAAATTCCTGCCAAGCGCCGCTGAATTCCCTACAACCGTTCTCAAGTGATGCCCGGACAAAAAAAGCGACATACGGACACGATGACACACACACACACACACACAGGCAAAATTTTCTGAAGTCATTTTCGGCTTTCATGGGGTGTAAAACGTGAAGATATCGCAAAATTTTTCGATTCCGACAAATTTACAGACAAAAGTCTGATTTTATTAATATAGATATAAATCTTTAATAAAATTTAATAAAAAAAAATGACGCTATCAACAGTTACTTTTTTTTTAATATATAGAGATGACGCGGAGAACCCTGCCCGCCGCGAGAAGTTGCTGTCGCAGACAAAAAAAAAAAAAAAAATTGACGCCAGCGACAGTTATTTTTTTTTAATGTATAGAAATTCCGGAACGAGTAAGAGTTCAAGGGGCGTAGATTCCTTTTATAAAACCTAATACTTATATACGGAAGAAGGACAAATCTGTCTTATCCTTCCTCTGAGGTAGATAGACAAGGTAACAGGCACTAGGAGCGACGTAAAACCCACTCAAGACTCAACGTCAAAATAATACACATCTTCAGAAACACAAGTTAAAGACCAGAGAGATTAAAGAAAAAACATAGAAATCAATTTGCGAAAAATATATTTTCTCAAAGTGGTGATAAACTAGAATAAAGAATTTTGTATTTTTAAAGACAGATTTATCGATTCTCGAAGCGGTCTTAAATCTTGAGAACCATCCAATGTTGCACTAGTGCTGCGCAATGGGCAATTGGCGACGGTCTGGGACTCAACCCTACAGGTGGTCTGCAGACATATCATCACAATTTTTATCCTCCACACCTCCGGTCCGAAAATGATCAAAATTGTGATGGCATGTCAACGGACGAACTCTAGATATGAATATACAGTTACCCCTAACAACAGGCCCACCAGCGGCCGAGCGGTTCTGCGCTCAAAGCTGGTAGACGTGAAGTGCCGGGTTCGATCCCCGGTCGCGCTCGTCGGCCTAGCCGTTCGGAGTTTTCCGTGGTTTTCTCCGAAACATGCGTAAATACGGGCTAGGACCCCTTAGAAAGACCTCCACGGAAGGCACTCCCCCTCAGGCCCAGGACCTACAGCAGTCAATCGGCCTTAATCCCAAACACCAACACACACACCCCTAACAACAGCGATGCCCAGTGCGAAAATTTTGCCCTATTCTCCAAAACAGATTCTTACCCAGTAATTTATATTGCAATTATTAGATTTATAAGAACTATGAATGACATACATATATATATATATATATATATATATATATATATATATATAATATATGACGTTTCAAGTATTAAAATAGCAACTTCATAGATATATAGGATATAGGGTAAGTGGCGGATTCAAGACTTAACCTTTTTTTTTTTTTTTTTTTTTTTTTTGGTGGGGAGGAAGCTAAGATTTTTCAAGATGTTATTCCAGATCAATGAAAAGTTTACAATCGTAGTTGTAATGTGCATTCCGTAGATACATTAGACATCATTAAGACTGTTCAATAATTTATTTATAAATATTATATCAATATGGAAAATTTTTGAAAGATTTATTTAAAGTATATATATATATATATATATCAATACTTATTTCGCTTCCTTCTTCGACTCGTTTTAATACGCATTTTTTATATGCATGAGCAGCCCCCGATAAACAAAAACATTAAATCATTTAAATTCATTTTTTTACTTATTTTTATTTCATATTATTTCACGCGCACTTTTTATTTCCTAATTCAAAATTATTAAAAAAAACTTTATCGATATCGCTTGTAACGATACTGATTATTATTAATTTTCTTTTCTTTTTCTTTCAATAATAATAATAATAATAATAATAAAGATTTTGATGAAATTATTATGGCAAAAGCAGCGGAGGACTATTAGTTTTTTTTTTTTTTTTTTTTTTTTTTAATTATAATGTTGCTTTCAAATTATTCAGTTATATTTTCGATAAATTTTAGATTTCGACAAATATCCAACTATCGAAATCGACAACGCAAAAATCCCAGATTGAGACTAATAGGCCCTCAGTCCTAATAAAAAGCAACTGCTGCCGGACATTCTCTGAAATGACAGAAAAATACGTTTAATCGACGTAATTTTTCCCGTAATTTACGTTTATATTCTCAAATTACAGGTTTGCGAAAGATTAGGCAATATTCCAACATATCTGCAACTTCTGGTTTATAATGTACTTTATAAAGCTAATTATTTAACGATTTCCAGATTCATAAACGATTATTTGGGATTTTAGTGGCCAGGTATTAAGTGCGGAAATCTGTTGGTTTTCGGTTGGTTGGTTGGGTTTTACGTCGCACTATTGCTGCGCAGATGGGCAATTGGCGACGGTCTGGGACTCACCCCTAGAGGTGGTCCGGAGACATGCCATCACAATTTTGATCCTCCACGGAAGGGATCTGTTATTTTTCGTTAATGATAGTAATGAGTTCTTATATGTTAGAAATTCTCTGTAATTTGAGAAAATAATCGCAAATTACGGAAAAATTACGTTGACGAAACGTATTTTTCTGTCATTACAGAGAATTTCTGGCATTAAAGTTGCTTTTTTTTTTGTTTTGTCTTTTACAGTGAAAGTGCCAAGTCTCCCGTTTTTCAAGGGTGACTTGATATCGGAAAACTTTTCTAATTGTTTTCAGTTTAGTTAATCGTCGAAAATATATGGGATAAATTCCTTTTTAAAAATACTGTTGACATATCTGATTTAAAATTTAGAGAATTTGGTAACTGTGCATACCTGACTGTACACTGTAAAAATTATTTCCTATTGTCTGCCAGAAATACGCTGTAATTTGAAGAAAAGTCGTAAATTATGAAAAAAATTACGTTAACAAAACGTATTTTTCTGTAATTACAGAGAATTTTCGGCAGCAAAGTCATTTTTTTTTAACAGTGTAGTTACTCTAGCGACTTTTAGTCTCTTTTTTGTACGCAGTTAGTCTCTTTTCTAACATATTTTCCTGCTTTTCCACTGATATTGTTTCTTTATCTATTTTTCCTCAAAGACTCACTTTCAGATCAATGTGTGATAGGTTTTAACTCTGAAAGAGGAATGTCACAAGTATTGTACATGTTAAAAATACAGAATAATAACAAAAAAAAAATCAAAAATCAAAATTTGATTCAAGAAAAAACGTTGCACGTTGGGGGGCACATCATACATACTTTTAAAGAAAACTCAAAATTGCTATCCTTTTACTTGTGTCACTTTTCGTGTCATGGTGTGATATGTTTTTGTTTATTCCTTCACCACATGCAAAGGACAGTGAAGTATTCGTAAAATTTAAGTTATTTTTCTTCATTCAGGATATAGCTAAATCAATGTAACAGCTTAAAAAGAAATGCTAAGCTTTAGAATAAATATTAAAACTTATTTTATGTTACTAATTTACTATAATACTTTTAAGTAAGAGTCTCTCAAAAATTGCTTGTAGATCTGAGAGGTGCTTTTCAAATGATTCAGACAACACGATTATATCATCAAGGTAAGTTAAGGTGAGTATATCTTCAAGACCATTGCGGAAACGGTCAATTAAACGCTGGAAAGTTGCTGGTGCGTTTTTGAGACCAAACGGCATCCGAAGGAAGCGGTATGTTCCAAAAGGGCAAACAAAGGCTGTTTTGTCTTGGTCTTCAGGGTGGACCTTCACTTGATGATAACCTGCACGAAGATCTATAGTTGACATGTATGAAGTTTGTTTTGCTTCATGGAGTAAGTCATCCATTCGGGGCAATGGATAAGTATCTGTAACTGTAATGTCGTTTAATTTTCTGTAATCAATACAAAGACGAAAAGTTCCATTAGGCTTAGGGATTAACACGACTGGAGATGCATAAGGTGATTCACATTCTTCAATGATATTTTCCTTTAACAGTTTATCTATTTCCTGTCGTAAAATTTCTTTCTTTTTAGGATTCATGCGATATGGTGGCGTTGACACTGGGAAGTGGTTTCCACTTTTTATTCGATGTTCTATAAATGGGGTAGGTTCTCCCCCTGGTTAAAAGCATTTTTCATATTTTTGGAGAAGGGAATTCAAATGTGACTGTTGTTGGAATGTCAAATGTTGACCTTCATCTTCACGAAGTCCACATGAATGTGACTCATCAGCATGTACTACCAATAGACTATTGATGTTAGGTGGTACTTCAATAAAATTAAATTTTTCCTGAGGATTGTCATCAAAAAACCACAGACGTTTCTGGAGATTTAGAACTACTCCTGCTTTACTTAAGAAACACACACCAAGATGTGTACGGTTATTTCTGGCATGTTTGAAGACTAACAATTCAATTGGAACAACTTTTCCTTGAATTTTTATGTCAACAAAAGTTGTGAGGATTTCTGTTGGTTGACTGCGGCCATCAGCAAGTGTCATTTTCAGGACTTTATCTTCAAATGTATGGCCATTTTCTCGGAGAAGGCGATATAATTTCTCACCAGCCACAGAGTGTGTAGCACCAGTATCAGCACACACTGCTGCTCTTTGGTTACAGATGGACACTTCTAATAAACTATTGTGGTGATCCTCTGTTGAGAAACTGCAAAGGTTCAAATTGTTGAAACTGGATGTCATGACATCAGCTTTAGGCATGGATGGGTTACAGGAACGGCATTTTGATTTAATTGCATTAGGAGCTCCACAACTATAACAGGATACAGGGTTTGTTCTACCTCGTAAAGTGTCAGAATTTTTATCTTGAGCTCTGTCATTGTGAATGGGATACCGCATACTTTGATTGGGGACTCCTGACAGAGGGTATTGATTAAAGTCATAATTTTGGGAATAAATTTTCTTTCGAGTGTAGTTGTATTTCTGTTGTGTCTGTTTTGGATAAAACTTTTTGGTTGCATCAGTGCTTGTCATCTTGATTTCTTTCTTAGGTAGACGAAGGTTGTCAAAAGTATCAAGCTTTTCCACAAGTTGGTCAGGAGTTACCCATTCATTCCAAATATCCAAAAAATGTTCCTTGACATCTGGAGGGACACGTTTCTTCAGTTGGTCAACTAAGATTAAATCTTTTAATGCTTGGAAATCATTAATGTTGAGCTCAGTGATCCATCCTTCAAAGTAACTCTGTAGTTCAAATTGAAAGTCTTTCCATATTTTTTCAGGCGATTTTCTATGGGTAGCGAAAAGATTTCGATATTTATCCGCGGTTAATTTGAATCTTTGTAACAGTATATAATTAACATGGTCAAAATCTTGGGCCTTTTCCTCAGGTTCTCTTGCGATGAGCTGGGCAACATCACTAGGAAGAACTCCAAGTAGGTAAGCTACCCAATTTATTTTTTCAATTTTCAAAATTTTTACTTGTCTTTCAAATAGGTTTATGAAAAGAGAGAAATCATCTTCCTTGGGGTTGAAGTTTGGAAGTAATTTCTTGAATTGGAAAGGTTGGATGTGACATGGCATAGGCTGAGCCTCAGCAGGTGGTGGTGCAATTTTATTTGCTTCTATTTGAAGTCTAAGTTTTTCCAATTCGAACTCTTTTTGTTGTTCGAGTTCATCTTTTTCACGTGCTAATTTCTCTTCTAATTCAGCCTTGTCACGAGCATGCTTTATCTGCTCTTCATTTTGTAATCGTTCTTCGATGAGATTGGTAAGGCAATGCCTAACAAAATCTTCATCATAATTTGCAGATTTAAGAAATAAATCTTTAATTTCATACAATTTGGCATCAGAAGTTACTGCAATGCCGATTTCTTGGCACAATTTAAGAAGATCAGTTTTTCTACCCTTGCCTAGGAAAGCCATTTTTGTTTGCTTTCTAAAATTTTGTTAAAAAAAAAAAATAATAATAACTAAATATTTATGTCAGAGTTCAATTAAAGTTTTAGAATAAAAATTTTTTAGAATTAATCAATCAAAGTAAATAGTATATCTTTATTATACTTGAACAATTGTAATTAAAAAAAAATTTTTTTTTTTTTTAGTTGATAAAAAAAATTCCCTTTTATTCAGTTACGTTAATGAACTCTGAAAAAAGTTTTAAAAAAAATTAATGAATAATTACCAAATATAATTATAAAATCTATAAAATAAAACAGATAACTTTAAAATTTAATCTATCTTTACCAAATGTCATTAAAGGATTACATAATTTATTGAAAAGAAAGTAAGTAATGCAAATTTTGTATAAAACAAAACTAAACAAATATATATTTGTAAATACTGCTGATATAAGAGAAAAAAAAATTCTATACGTAAATAACAATTTACTATTATGTGTGAAACAGAAAACAACCAATTAAAATTAAATATTTACTTTAACCGGATGTTTATATAAATATGCCAATGATTTTAAATAAACAAAATAAATAAAGTAATGGCATATGAATTTGTTCATCAAATAAAATAAATCAGCATTATGTTTCAAATAAAAGAAGAGAAAAAAAAAGGGTGGCTTGCTTAAAGCACACACGTTCCAAGTAATTATAATATAAAAAGTAACTTATTAAAATATATATAAATATATATATCTCTTTTCCTCTATTTATTTTATTAAACACTCATTTTCCGTAGACAAGTAATAAAATAATAAACAAAACAAATAAATGACTTTTTATCCTTTCACTTTATACTCGAAAACAAAAGTAAATAAAAAACAATCTGTAAAGCAATTGATAAAAGGAAAAAACAAATAAATCTCTTTCAAGCAATTTTATCAAAATGAGTCATCCATCTATTTAATTATCCTTTCCTTCCAACTAATCGCCAGAAGAAAAAATATATATCAGTTTAAAATAATATGTCATCATTAAAAAAAAAAAAAAAAAAATATTGTCTCTTTTTTTTCTTTCTTTCCTTTGGTTTAGAATACACGCAATAAGGAAAACATTGCAATTAAATATGAAGACATACAGTTTATTCGAATAGAAATAAAATATCTTACCTTGTTAAAGAACAAGCATCCGAGAATGAGTTTGCGTTTACTTTATATTATTACATTACATGAAATCGAAATAATTATAATTAAAACCATAACTTTCAAATTCTCTTAATATTGAAAGAAAAAAAAATTATTCCATAATAGTATATATATAAATAAACCTGATTCTAAATACATAGGGTATTTAGAATCAGTATTACTTTTACTATCGTAAAAGTAATACTGATACTATAGTATCAGTAATACTGATATAGTAATACTGATACTATATCGTTTTACTTTTGATAGTATTACTTTTACTATCAAAATATTGGTATCTATAACCAAAGTTGTTCTCAAATGAATACAATGCACAAAGAATCTGTTTTCAAATGACTAAAATGTGCAAAGAATTCTTAAATGAATAGATTAAAAATTTTCTTCATTATAGCAAAACGAAATCGAAACAATTTATAAAGTATAAAATTACGTTTAAAGTATAAAAGTATAAAGTTACGTTTTCAAAATAACTGAATTACATTATTTTCAGAACAAGAAAAACAATAACGTATTTACATAGAAACCAAAAGTGAAAAGCACTTACCTGTATTATCCTGTGGACGTCCAGCGGATGCGGACTTTACCTGAGTCCAACGGATGAGGACTTTATCTGTGTCCAGCGGGTGCGGACTTTATCTGTGTCCAGCGGGTGCGGACTTGAAGAAATGTATTTAAAATATTCTAAATTTCACGTGGGCGCCAATTTGTAGGGGCGGAACTCAAAAATAAGGCTAATTTAATGAAACATTATTTATTGTTACACTTAAAGTTACACACAACACATAAAATAAACTATTTACAGGGGTAAGTTAATGGGGATTTGATGAAATGGTAGAAATAAGGAGTCCCACACCCTACAAGATGTGTTACTTTGTGGTCGTGGGCCATTTTCAGCAAACATCGACCACACATGTACTTCCCTCTCTGGAAACTGGAATCCGAATGTTCTCTTCTTGGGTCTCTCAGCCAAACGGGTCACTTGGGGGCGCTGGTGTTTCATAGCATAGGCGCGCTACAACTTCTGCTTATTTTACGAGTTGCTATTACTTATTACAATAGTAAATTTGGTCAAACATTTTTAGGCCACAGCTAAATTTCTTTTTACTACAGATTGGTATGGAAAATTTTTGCTATTGATCACACCTTGCGCTGCAGTTAACCCGTTAGTGCCCAGTGACCTCATTTGAGGACAGCTAATAAAATGGCACGTATATTTTTTGTGGTTTCTTAGAATGATTTCTGCTTTTTAGTGACAGTTTATAGAGTCACTCTAAATTATCCCTGAAAGTTTTATGTGTCTACTATTAATTATTATTTCAAAATTTCGATAGTCATTTTATGATTTTTCATTCATTGCACATATATTTGCTTTTTGCGCAGGTATGCTAACATAAATCAAGTTGAATAATAATATATATAATATTACTTTACTTTCGAGATCTTTGTCAGCATATAATAGGAAATTTATCTGTTATCTCAAAGTTTTTCTATCTCGAAGTTTCCTTGCTAGAACACAAAACGTCAAAAAATGAGGATAGACTTTAAATTTAAAACTATCAGAAGAAGTGTTTAAGTTAATATATTTTACTGTCAGTTGTCTATATTAATTTAGAAGTGAAATAATCAGCTAATAATATTTTGCAAAATTAATTCGTGCGTTAACGAGTAATGTAACTGTTGTTCTTTTTCAAGTTTCCAATTTTATATTGCTGGCTGATAAAATTTTTGGTGAATTCCTCATCTCGTTATATATGTATCAAATGCTTGATTAAAAGTTATTTTACATGCAGGTTACATGTTTTTCTTAATTTAGAACTCCTGTAAAAAAATTCTATAACCATTTAGATTCTATAAAATTTAGGAAATACTTGTACTTCTTTTATTGCTATAAATTTTACTACAAAGATAATTTTTCTTACATATGATGCAAGTTGACATTTAGTTTTCTTCATTTTTTTTCCCATTTAAAACACACATATATATATATATAAAAAACCGTATATTCTCGACTCTAGGAGCAAAATTCTCACTTGTGGGGTGGGGTGGGGGTTATTGGAGCCCCTTCTGTATTGAGCGCCCCCCCCCCCATTTTGTGTTTTTCATTTAAACTTATTACTATAAAAATTCATTGAAGTTTGTTTTAAGATTGATTCAGAAGCGAAACCCATCTAGGAGGTCAGGAACATAGGACTTCCCGTTTTCCCTGCCTTAGTAAGGATTTCAATAAATATAAATGAGTTTTTTTTTTTTTTTTTTTTTTTTGAGGTTTTTGAGTTGTCGCTCTATTGTCACATTTTGCAGATCTCCTTAGGCAGGAACCTACGACTTAAAGTGGAATTCCAGAAAACATTTCAATTTTTAATGGCACAAAAGATTCAAAAGTAATACTGAAAGATTAAATTTCTTCGGGGACCCCCTCATGACCAAAGGCCCAGGGTGGCTCTCCGCCCTACACTTGTTATGTCATTTCAGTACATACATTAGTTCCACATGTTTGTTCGTAGTATAAAATAAAGAAAAAACGTGTCTCTTTATTCTCTTTTTTTAAAAAACATTTTAGGCTCTTTTCTCCCTTTTTCCGAATGTTTTACGACTCCTAGGCCTGTTATTGCTACAAACTAGAAATTTAGGAGGCGTCCATAAATTACGTGTGGTGGGAGGGGGAGGGGGCTCGGCAAATATAATGCAATAATTTTTTTCCCTCAAAAAACAGTGTAAAATTGCGAGAAAATTCAGTTAAATTCAAATAAAACATGTTTCTGGACTTAGAAATGGCAAAATCTGACACGATGATATTTATCGTGGCTGAATTGTTTAGGCGCCACCGTCCAGCCACACGCTTGTCTCGACGAACGTTGCAGCGTACGAGCCGTGTAACAGAGATGCACGGACAAGTCCCAACCTACTTTGTTTACGCCCGTAAATATTTCGTTACAAAACGACTCGGATAACATTTTCACCTATTTAAAATGAGCAGATGATTTTACTGAAAATCACATGGCTATGTTGGTTGCAATAGTCCCTCTTGAGACTGTGCACGAGTCCCCATCAGCTGAATTAAAATAAATATTCTTTTATTAATTTTAGTAGTTTCTCTTATTTTATTGTTCAATTTTATTACTGTGATTCTAGACTACGATCTATGCAATCTTAAAAACCAGTCTTAACTAGTCTTCAATAAAAATAATAAAGCAAATTGTGTTTTTAGGAATAAATCCAAAGCATTTACAGCAAAAGTACGAATTTTGAAAAATCTCACGTGAGATTAGGGGAGGAGGGAGGGGGTCGAACCAAATCTCACCAGCGGGGAGGGGGGTCAAAAAATCGTCAAAACCGCCTCATGTAATTAATTTGACGCTCCCTTACCAACATACCGCGATAGAGAGATATTTTTCACTGCCTTCCAAAGAAGTCGATGATGTAGTCAGTGAAGTTTATACAAGTCTACCATCTTTATGCTTCTCTTTTTTCTTTACATAAAAATTATTAATTTTCACGTCCTGGTGACGTCCTATTTGATATCTTAATTTCGAAGAATGTTTTTTGCCATGTAACATAGTACACAATTTGTCTTTCTGTAGTTTATTCTCTTTCCATAAGAGGAAATTTATCTTTTAATAAAGATTACTTATTTGACTAGATGTAGACACTCAACGCATATATTTAATTCTCTTTTCAACATAAATTCTTGTTTAATTAACACTTTTTGTCGCTTTCATGTTCGACAACTGAGAATAACTGGATTACATACAAGATGTCCAAGAGGTGAAATGTGTGTAGAAAAGTTAAATTATGGAATTCCAAACGCGAAATTCAAAGAGAGAAAAAAAAAATCCTAAGCCTATTTTTGTCTTCTAAGTAACATATATAAAATTTTGCACGAAACATAATTTAATTTAGTGCTGCAGGACTTATTTTAATCTATTCTTCCATATAAAGACATGCAGTAACTGTCTATTTTATTCTCTAGCATCATTCACTACCTATATTCATTTCTTAAAATTTGTTTGTAATAGCTTTAGCATAGCTTTAATTTTTTGTTGTCATTTTAGCGATGAATTAAATTGCGTTAGTAACTACGGTTTCGAATATATTAGCATTTGCGTTAGGAAATATATTTGCGAGAAACGTCTATTAAATATATTTGCAAGATACTTCGGTGCCAAATTTCATATTTCGCCAAGGATTTCTATATTAAAAGCTGTTTCATTTCTTTACACAATTTTCCTCTATTTTATTTTAATTATTTAAAAATATGTTTTCACGTTAACTTATCTTCGACATAAAAAGACGCATATTTACTTATTTATTTTTAGCCTAAATTTGTTTTTAATATTTTTAAAGTTACTACATGGTGTTTTATTTACTTTTAAGCCAGTTATCCGATTGAAGTAATACGGCATTAGCTACGATTTGTCTTAATTAATAAATGTACCAATTTTTGATACAATCTAATAATGGGGACTGCAGTCTTGGAGAGATACAGTGACAAACTATCAGCTTTATATATTTAGATAAAAAAAAAAATGCACGTTCAGTCAAGGTTATATATTAAAATTGGTAACGAAGGCTAAATCCTTGTCTGAAAGAAATACAGGGTGTCCTAAAAGTTCCAGTACTCCAACTTAAAGAAATCGTTGCGTCCATGATTTTTTTTAACATTAAATTTTATCGTCTGCTTATTATTGCATCAGTTCTTTAATTTCTATAGTTTGTTTCTTTTCTCGCTCAAGTTGTGTAAGAATGAAGTTTTATGTTATTTTGTTCTTCATAGTGAAATGTGTTTATCACGCATTCAGAGAATTACGCTGTTTGAAGCTTATTTTGAATGTAAATTGTATGAAAGATGCAAAGATGTTTGGCGATATAAATATCCAGATAATGCAATACCGAGTAAAAGTAGGCTATATCAGCTCGTTTGACAATTTCATAATACAGGTTTTGTGCAGGTGGGTACAAGTTTCTCTACAAGAAGTCACTCCCAGCATGTTAAAACGCGTTTCTAAACACATGCGCAAACGAGTTCAGTGTTGCCTCCTAGAAAAAGGTGGACATTTTAAACATTTATTATAAATGCAAGTTCTATATTTTTTCCTCCGTTATTTTAAATGTGCCTTTTTTTCATTAGCATACAAATAATCGTTTTAAGGTTTGTTGTTTTGTAAATAAAAAATACATCAGCGTCAGTACTGGAACTTTTAGGACACTCTGTATTTCGACCTGTCGTACTAAATATATAATATATATTTAACTAAATCTCGGAATATGTGTTTCAAATAAAAAATATCCGCTTTACTGTATTTATATGCAAAAATACTATAAAGCGCAAGTACAAATATACAACTGCATCAACCCGGTCTCTAATCATAAGTATTCCAGCGAAATGGTAAATGGAATTTTTAAAAATAATTCATATTTTATGAGCATCATATAAATTTTCCTCAATGTATAATCGCGCAATATGCTACCTATTTGGTTTAAAAGCTGAAATTTAATTTCATTTTTAGGTTTCTACGTCTGATGAAAATTTATTTTTATAAAACTCTTTATTTTATATTTTCTTATACAAATTCAATAGCAGGTCTGTTGTTCAACCCTAAGGGTTCACTTTGTTTATAAAAGTACTGATTATGCTTTTTAATATTTTTTAACAAGGCTGAAAAGTGTTAATGATTTAAGTTTGTCTCTCCGTCTATCTTTCCAAATTTTAACTTTCGTAAATAATCATGGTATTTCTTGAAAGAGATATATATTATTTCAGTTCACTATAGGATGTTCCCTATAGAAAATGAAGTAAATACTACCATTGGTTTTTGTACAGGGATACCGAAAAGATTCTGATGCATTGCGTTCAATGAGAGCTATTTCACAGCTTTATTTTCTACACTTCATAATGAAATTGGCATTTATTATTCATATGCACACAGGAGAAAATCGATAGGATATAGTATGATTAGTAATTAAGATTTTCAGGCCCACACAAAAATATTCAGATGCATCAAAGGCTATAACCGGAAATTACTGCAATAGTATTTTCTTTTTTGTTGAGCGTTTTTAAATCTTTCTAACATGTTTAGAAGTGATTATGATTTGAACCATTTGTTTGTCTTCCTTTCCGTCTGACTGTCAGTTTGTCTATATTTCAATCTTTCCCCCTATAGCACCGTAGTTTCAGAATTTTTTTCAAAATGATATGTGCTATTCATGTTCCCTGTGGCATGTTCGGCATTCACAATTTTTTTCTGTAAACTTCATAGTGAAATTGGCATTTATCTGCATATATAGTTACCCTCATCCGTGGCTGATTCTGTCACACTTTAGGCTTAAGAGTAGACTTAAGAGATTTCCTTGGACTCTGTCTCCTAATTTTCATACATTAGTCAATTTAAAAAAAATCTAATTGCCCGATCGATAAGCTGTTTAAACCAACGGATTCAGAAAAATTACGTCTTTCATTTGGTACCTTATTTGTAACGAATATATAATTAGATTTTTTTTTTAATAATTGAAATAAGAAACTAAAAACTTTAAAATACATTTTAAAATTTTAATTGTTGCCATTTCTTTTTCAGCATAAAATGAAATATGCTTTTCGTAAAGAAATAAAATACAATAAAGTAAAAATAAAAATAAATTTGCTCATGCATATGAAAAAAAAAAATGACGTCTATAAAATAATAATTTTAAAGGAAACGAAGAGATAAACAAAGTGAGAAAATTTCGCACGGGCTTGCTAGCAAAGGAATTATTTAAAGTGAGAGTGAGAAATAAATAAAATAAAACGATTATTTTTCAACGGGCGCCTTAGTCGCCCTACAACAAACTAGTTATTCATATATACCCAGAAAAGAATTCCATAGAATATAGTTATTAAGATTTTCTGGACCACACAAAAATATTCAGATACATTAAGGGCTATAATTGGAAAATGCTGCAATAGCATTTTCCTTTTCATTAATTGTCTTTAAAACTTCCTAACATGTTTAGGAGTGATTACGATTTGAATTAGTCTATTTGTCTGTCTTTCCGTATGACTATCAGTTTGTCTATCTCTCAATCTTATCCCATGTAGCGTCGTATTTCCAGATTTTTTTTTTTTTTTTTTTTTTTTTTTTTAAGGATATCATATGTGTTATTCAAATCCTCTATGTCATGTTCCCAATTTATAACTTTGTATTGTATAATTAGTTGTAAAATTGATACTTATTATCGATATTTGAAAAAAAGAAACAAGTCTAGAGAATGTGTTATAATTAGCAGTAACATTTACAGACTATATTCAGACACATTAAGTGCTACAATTTGAAACTGTATGGCATTTTTTATTTTTCATTTTTATTTTTTAATTCTATTTTTATATTTTTTTAATAGAAAACGTACTATAACCTGTAATTTATTTTGAGTAGTGTGGTATTCAAGCATTAATTTTAATTAATTTTATTTTAAGTAATCGTGCGAAAACAACATAAACGAAAAATAAAAATTACAAACTTATAAAAAAAAAATTACAGACCAGCTTTTTTTTAGGCTGTCTTTCACCAGCATTTTTGAACAGTATAAATTTCCCTTTAATTAAAAAGCTTTCTTTACAACAAATATTGCTATACAAAATTAGTGGAGGATAAAATCAAATAAATTTAAAGATCTCACGTTCGATTATAAAATATTACACGACATATGAGCCGATAGTTATTTTTTGTATAATGCACAATAAAAAAGCAAACAATGCTATCTACTCAGACAGTGTAACTATGGTATGGGTATTTTGTCATTTTCATTACCTTAATGTTTATCTAGAAAGAAAAAGCTTCGGAGAATAGCGTTATCTTACTTGATTAATTGCATTACGTGTTATCTATATTAATGAGTTACTTCCGTCCTGTATTAATGTTCCATAGATTAGCCACAATATTTTGTTTCCTAAGATGTAATTTATAATTTTTAAGTAATTAATTAAATTTTGTACGTCATAATTACAATACCGTATAATTATAAATTATTGCTTTTTAACACTTAATTACTTTGAAATCGGGCTTATGTAATAATGGTAATAAATGTTTTGTTTAAGATAATACTGGCGATTATAAAGATATTAATGATACAAAATTAATATTTAAATTGTTTCGAAATTATATTAAAAAAAAAAAAAAAAAAAAAAAAAAAGATAACATTTTTAGACTAATGTCGTCATTTTTTCATATTATATCATTCA